>JANAVB010023122.1:0-27546 GCA_029216955.1 Iris pallida
GGGGATAGCTTCCTGGGAGGTTTTGTGGTCGGGGGCTGCGCGGCTGGCGGTGCCGGATGCCGCGCTGCTGGGGAACTTCTTCGGGTCGCTCACCGTGGGCAGATTGGAATTCCCAAGTTCGATCCCACAATGCTGCAGGTATGGTACTATTCTTTAACATTGCTCATGAACGTGATACAACTAAAGAAGATCTTTGGTTGTTTTAATGTGATTAGTGTAGTCCTAATATCATAATGTTGGTAAGTAAAGAAATGCGTGTGTTAGGGAAAAAGTTTTTTGGATATTGGTTCTCTCCTAGGTCAATACCTAGGAAGCACGATGCTGCAGTTATAACCCGTTACAGTATAAGCTACTCTTTACCATGCATTTGTGCTTTGGTAGATTATGGAATCAGAATGATACGCTAGAGAATATGATTAGTGTACTCATGAAATGATTATATTGCCAAAATAAATGCAAGTACTCATGAAACACTAAATACTAATATGGTGTTGCCTTCGCACAATGACAAAGGAAATGTTCCTTGAGTTATGATGCTAGAAAACATTGCTTCGAAGGAAATAATAACCGGTTTTTGTAGGAGAAATAGCAGAATATGCAAAAAATTGACCTTTACAAGATTATGAGAATGGATGATGGAAGAGTCAAAATTCATGGTCAAGAAACACCGAAGCGTGGCAATGTTTGTTATTGAAGATCAAGCATCTAGCACGAAGGTGACGTTGAGGACATTGTTTATAGTGTTTCTGGAGTTCTATGTAATTAGATGCACTTGAACAGTTGACTCGGAGGAATCGTTTATCAGATGACTATCTGATCTAATATTTTTGTGGATCGACAGACGGCAATCAAGATAATGTAGAGAAGGATTACATTACAATATTGAGATGGACGGGAGCAATCTGTGAAAATATAAACTCAGAAATGAGTTTATTTCGAGAAGATTAGAGTTAGACTCATTAGAGTTTCTTCATTTCGTGGTAGACTTCTGTGAACATGGGAATAACCATCCGAATTATGTGAATATCGTGTACGATGATTATTATTCGAGTGTGGCCACTCATGCCAAGATTAGTTACTTTCAAGTTTCAACTATATGATGTGTGGGTATACTAGGAATCACGGACCTCCAAAAAAGTATACAACTGATCCATAGCTATGGATTTTGGTTCATAAAGTGCTGATAAAATTTGACCCTCTTGTAATATAAAGTTTTTCCTTATTGCCTAAAATACATATGGTTCGTTTTATTGTTATTAATTTTACTGCCCTTTACCATTTTCACTTTAATTTTCTTGTGAAGAATGACAGATGTAACAAAAGTTGCATGCCTTCCATAAAAAGTACATATTGCTTGTTCAAAGGTTCACAGTATCGGTATCGGAATCGGTATCGGACTATTCCTACGAGTATTGGTATCGGCGATATCGGTAGTATCGGCGGTTTCGGATCGGAGTATCGGATTTTTTGGTATCGGAAAAAATTATTAATAAATTTTCATTTAAAAACATATATTTTATACATTTAGGCATAATTTAAGTATTTTCAGTGTTATTTCGTAGTACTTTTGAAATTAAATAACATTGTAATCACCCTTAGCGATTGGTTTACATATAATAGATTGATTTCTTCTTTTACATGTTTTTACAATCTTATTATGCTTTTAAACCCTTGATGATTTGTCTTTTTCGTTTAATTTTCTTTGTCGAATTGACCGGAAAAGAGGACCCTCAATGTTGGTATCGGTAAGTATCGGGTATCGGTCGGTATCGGATCGGTACATGCCAAACCATATCGGTATCGGCCGTATCGGATCAGTATCGGCCGATACTTTAAACCATGGTTCAAATATGGGGACTTAGGAATCCAAGTTGCAAAAAGAGTTTAAAAAGTTTACTTTACGATAGTTATGAACCTTTTAAACAGGTATATCTAACTTCATCTGTAGGATATATTCTGATTGCATTATTTAGGTGGAAGTTGACTAAATCCTGAGGTTTTTATGTTTTGGTTTAGCTGCTCTGCTCTGTGAAAGTTTGTCACAAGTTACCAAAGTGCAAGTACTAAAATGATAACGCACTCTTTATATTGCTTAAGAATTTCGCAATCAAGCCTTTCCTTTGGGGTTGGCCAGAACCAAACAATCTGTAGTCCCCGATCAATCATGCATTTGCAGGATAGGTGGCTTCTTAAATGTTGAAGCAAGATAGCTCAATTGTGATGGACTTCATGATTTGAAGAATTGTATATATTTATAGGAGCCTAATATCCCAATTGACATGATTCTAAGATGATTAAAGAAGAGGTTTCTGCATGTCCCAATTCAAAGTTTTGAATATTAACTTGGTTGCCAAAGCCGAACAACTGAAGTAACATTTTTCGTCAGCATTTGTAGTATGGGTGGCTTAAAAGATCCTACAGAAACAAAATCTTGGTTGTGTGAGATCTTAGAAGCCGGAAGCGGGAGCGGGGGAGCGTGACTACTTAGAACAATCTAAAGTTGGGAACGTGCGCTAATAATTGTTTTATGTTTATTAATTATTGTTATTAAAATTTATAGATATCTTAATATTTATTAGAATTTATAAAGTTCAGTTGAAAGTTACATAGAAATCATTCGCATATTGATTTTTATGATGTCAAGGTAAGTAATGTTTAGTTTCTTGTTACTTTGATGAACGTATATTAAAAATTCTTCAACTTCCTTTCCAAAATTTCTGTCCTCTTTTAAATTATGATCATGTTATGGGAAACGCGCTCCCGTTGCCCGAAAAAACGAGCTCCTAAGTGAGAACCGCCGAATCGAGGTTCTTACTGAGATTTATTGATCTTCTAGGAGTTTCTGGCTTCTAATTGTGAGATCATGGTTATGCCAGTGACGACTCTATGTTGTTTTAAAACCTGGAGGTTTCAAATGGGCTCAATTGAAGATATTGGAAACGGAACTCATGGTTGCCAAAGCCAAATTGTGCTGTATTCTACAGTGGGAAACTAGGTTGTGGAAACGTATCTACTGCCCAAATGAGTTCATAACAAATATATTGTTGCTTGGTGTCTGATAACCATATAGCTGAGGTTGCCTTCCAGGCATTGCACTTTGATCTTAGTCTAGGGCACTCCATAAATATGTAGCTCTGCACAAAAATGTCTACGCATATTCAATTAAGCACACAAGCTGAATATTTTAAATGTTTTTAATTGAATATACATAGACATTTTGTGCAGAGCTACATATTTATGGAGTGCCCTAGACTATGATCAAAGGGCAATGCCTGGAAGAATAGCCCAGCCCTGAAGGAAGATCCTTATGCTTAACATTCATCTTGAAAGCAATAAAAGGCAATAGAAGCTAAGAGGTTGAAGGATACACATTCTACAAGCATCTAGTAGTCAAAGTTAAACTATAGGTGTGCCAGGAAGAATGGGTTAGAATATGCAAGAGAATCTTTCTTGTAGTGGCTAGAATGTGCATGAGCTAAGTACAACTTCAGGATTGACCAAACTCAAATGCAAACATATGCTCTGCTTCATACTGAAGAACAACAAAATGTGCACAGAAGAAATGACCTTTTAGTTGCTGAAAGTAAAAGGTGAGAGGACAAAGCGACATGTTGTGGAGCTAGACCTAGGGCATTCATCAAGTTCTGAGGCCAATATAGCCAAAGCGAAGGCACGCATTTTGTTCTCGAGTCACACAATGCTGTGAAATTTGATTCTAGAGTCAAAAGGTTCTAATGTTCTGTAAGTCTTTTTGTTGAACAAGGACTCTTAAGTTCTTATATTCTTAGAGCTACGACAACTCCAAAATGAGGCAAAAGTACTTGAGAGTAATCCTGCTCTTTGAAGGTCATCCTGATAGTCCAAAAGCGGACACAGTGACAATGGTACCGTGGTCGAATAGGTGGAATGGTAAGGATGCAATTAGGAATAGATAGGGTGAAGAACACGATCTCACCCAAGTGAGCAAAATTCTGTGTGGAGACAGTCTGGTCTGGCTTGTGAGTTTCTGTTGTTATTTACAATCTCGTATCAGTGGAGTACTTTTTCAAGCCAACCTCTCTCTTTATATTTTTTCTTCAGTTGATGGATACACAAGATCCCTTGCTATGTGCCTTATTGTGTTATAATAGTTCTCTCTAGTCTCTCATACTACTGTTAACAAATAGTTTGTTGAAACTACAATGCAACCCCCCAACTCCAACGCAAGCATGCCAGTTTTTAAATCAAAATATGTGATAAGAAAGGAAATCTGGGGACAGGAATTCATGAAATAAAGGTTCAACAGTTGGACACTATTTGACCTTGTAAATGTTTTGAAAAGATTTTATCCAGATTTGTGTTCTAATTTGACAAAAATTTATAAAATAAAGGTGCAACAATCAATATGCTATTAAACTTCCTAAACATTTTGATAAGTCTATCTTCTTAGTGAACTAATTACTATTCAAATTTTCTTCATTGCATAGTCAAAGTAGGGTGGCTGAAAAACTCAAGTTGGAAAAACTGTTGGCATCCCACAAATAACTCTTGTGACAGTGAAGAATGTTTTAATTTGTGAACCCCACTTATGTCTCCATGTGTTGTAGGTGATCTTCTTACAGTTATCTGCATGCATAGAGAATTAATAAGCCATATATGCTTATTTTCCAGTAAAAGGAAATCCACAGAACAGATCTTTTCCCATTGATTGAAAGATCCACAGCAAGAACAAGAACAAGAACAACAACAGCAACAGCAACGTAAAAGCCTTATCCCAAATATTTGGGGTCGGCTGTTTAAATCCTTTTCTTCCATTCAAATTTGTCAAGGGCCATGTCCTCTGAAACACTAACCAAAAGTATATCCTTCATTAAAATCTGAATCCATGTTCGTTTAGGCCTACCTTTTGTCCTAGCAGCTCCTTTAACTAGTATCTAATCACTCCTCTCTTCTTAACTTGAGCAACTTTTGTTCTACGTTAAACAATGTGCACATGTCCAAACTGCCTGTGCCGATTCTCTCATCTTCTCAGTTGAAAAGTCCAATCGTTTGTTGTTATTTATTTATTTTGTTTAGTTTTGCTCTTTTCCTTCACTATATAGAAAGTTTTTGATATTTCTTCTTAAAGTTGACCAAGCATCGTCCAGCATGTGGGGAAATTAAGTGGGTCTTCAAATTTAACCTAAAAATGAAAATATCAATAATCCAATTTTAATTAATACCTTCTATATATGGAAGGGTAGGGTAAAAATCTTCGAAATTTGTATTACAATATTTAGTAGTTGATTGTGGCACTATTTTTGGGGTTCTTGGGTGTAGTTGATAGGAAGTTCTGGAGTGCAGGGCAACATTGTTATGCCGGCTTTCAAAGGAGCTCGTGTGGTATTTTTGTGGTGTTGGAATCATGCTGGTGGTGGGTGGATGGAGAGAAGTGATAGGATTATGAAGGAGATTCTTGGGTGCTATAAATATTGAGAAAAAGGAGACATCTGAACTCGACATATTTTGGACAAGAAGAATGAGTGTAATTACTAGAAGAGAGGTATTGGTTGTTGAGGAAAGGAAAAAGGGTAGATGGTAGGGAAGGACAACTTTCTTGAAGGAGTCTCATCCAAGAATTAGGATTTCAAATGCAATTGGGTCACACAAATTTAGTATTTCTTTATTATTATTATTTTTTTTTTTTTATTTACTTTTTTGTCTTTGTGATAATATATCACATTTTATCTATCTAGAAGGCTCATGACTTTTAATGATTCATCGTCCATGCAAAGCACAAATAGATTGAGTTGCACCTTGCTGTAGTATTCTAACTCTTAATGTTATTGTTGGTAGTAATAGTAGTCATGGCTGAAAATATTATCATAATATATGAAAGCATTATGCCCTCATTGTAATACAGAATGTCAAAAAAGAGCTGGAGAGGCGGACTCGACATGCTGCCCCATGTTGGAGAAACACTGCAGTGAACTTTCAGAATTCAGATATGCATGAAGAATTCCACGCTTTTCTTTCAGAAGCTGCTAAACATCATATGTATTGCTCAACTAACCACATTGATGACCAGGATAACAACATCCACAAATAGAATCTTCTACTTATGAAATGCTGTTTTGGGGGTTTCTAGCTCCTGGGGATAAATAAGGTGCTGTATTGTATTCAACAGATTCGAATCACATCTCAAATAAATGTAGAGGTAAATATGATTTCCTACACAAGAAGGGATTCCTAACTGAAGTAGAGCAACCATTTACCACCGGCTGCAGATTTTCTCAGACGACCGTCAATTGGTCAGGATTAAAATTCAAGCAACTCCCAGTCTCACAGTAAAATTATGCTCTTGAGGTATCAGTAAATATTGTTCCTATATCCCACTAATATGTTGTTTAATATTTGGTCTGCAGAATAAGTTTCTCTGGATTTTAGTTCAGTTCAAGAATAAAACTCGTCTGTTACTTTGTACGTGTGCACGCATATAACTCAAGTTTGTGTAATAGTAGGCAACTTGGTTGGTATTTGATCAACTTGAGTGATAACTTTGGTTATACATGAAGTGATGTTTAAGATCTAAGCTGCACAGTTATGCTACTTATGTCAGATGTTACTATGATGTTTCTATACACAGTTCAAGATACTATAGTTAAATTTGTCACGCAGGCTAAGAAGGAATGTGCATAAGATTGAGAGGTTCCTCTGATGTTACATACTCATTATATCCGTTTTTAATTGTGATGTACAAAGCAAATATGATGTAATGCATTGTCCAAATTTTTACTTGTGCTTTAGGGGGCGTTTGGTATGCGGAATACTATATAGCCGGGAATTCTATATTCCCGGGAATCAAATTTCAAGGAATTAAATTTCCTGGAAAATTACATTCCCATGTTTGGTGACAATATAAATATTCCCGGAAAAAAAATAAAAAAATACTAATAACAAAAAAAAATGAACAAATATAAAAAAAGGGTAAAAACGACAAAAAAACCGGTAAAAACGAAAAAAATGGTAAAAACGACAAAATAACAAAAAACGATAAAAAACGATGAAAGACGACAAAAATGCGGTTAAAAACGACAAAAATGACCAAAAAACGACAAAAAATAACAAAAAAGGATAAAAACGACAAAATAACCAAACACGACAAAAACGACATAAAATCGGTAAAAACGACAAAAAAACAAAATGCGGCAAAAAAACGACAAAAAAAATAAAATCGGTTAAAACGACAAAAAAGGACAAAAAAATCGGTTAAAAACGACAAAAAAAACCGGTTAAAAAACAAAAAAAAATCGGTTAAAAACGACAAAAAATAACAAAAAAGCGACAAAAACGAAAAATAATCTATAAAAACGACGAAAAAGGACAAAAATCGGTTAAAACGATAAAAAATAACAAAAATATCGGTTTAAAAACGACAAAAAGGTTAAAAACAACAAAAAAAAATCGGTTAAATGACAAAATAGCCAAAAAGCGACAAAAACGAAAAATAATCGATAAAAACGACAAAAGGACAAAAAATTGGTTAAAACGACAAAAAAAACCACAAAAAACGACAAAAAAATCGGTAAAAGCAACAAAAAAAAGCGACAAAAAATGACAAAAAATGCCATAAAATTAGTAAAATGACAAAAAAGCGACAAAACGACTAAAAATCGGTAAAAAACAAAAAAAAAGCCACAAAAAACGACAAAAAATTGCTTAAAACGACAAAAATTGACAAAAAAGCCACAAAAAGGACAAAAATTGGGTAAAAACGACAAAAAAAAAAGTGACAAAAAAAAGGGTAAAAACGACAAAAAATCGCTTAAAACGACAAAAAATTGGTAAAAATGACAAAAAAGCGATAAAAACGACAAAAAATAATCAAAAAGTGACAAAAAAGACAAAAGATGGTACAAACGACAAAAAATTGCTTAAAACGACAAAAATTGGTAAAAAGGACAAAAATGACAAAAAGCGATAAAAACGACAAAAAAAACAAAACTTCAAAACTAATCAAAATTGATCAAAAAAGAAGAAAAAAATTAGACAATTTTTTTTTGCCCAGGCAAAAAAAAAAAAAAAAAACCCCACCTATTCTCAAGGGATAGAATTTCCATGTTTTGTGGGTAAACTATTTACCGGGGTATTTATAGTTCCCGGGAATAAATTTTTTATAAGCCAAACAAACGTGGTAATAGATTCCCATCTTAAATTTTTCCGGGAATAAAAAAAAATACCGCGTACCAAACGCCCCCTTAGATCTATCATATTTTAAAATAATTCCTCAAATCTGATTATTTGTTAAGTTCCTTGAATAACTAATAGTTGATTTACTAGTTCCTGGACTTAATTGATGAAAAATAAGAATATTTTGTTAACTTACATGTAATTATTTGACAATTTTGTACTTTTTCGGTCCATTTTTTTCTCTTATTTTTCAATTTTTGGGGCCTCTTTGGTAGACCGTAAGTGGGAAAAGATTTGGATTTACATTTTTGATGATGTAATTCATATAGAATTTATGTACTTTCTTGTAGGGGTGAGCATTCGGTTTATTCGGTTTAAAACCGAACCGAATAAGCAAAACCGAATTCGACCGAAACCGAATAAGCAAAACCGAAACCGAACCGAATTGGTCAATAACCGAATCGAACCGAACCGAATTAAATCGGTTCGGTTTTCGGTTTATTCGGTTTATTCGATTTTTTTTGGTTTTTTTTTTGTGTTTTTTTTGTTAATATATATAATAACTAAATATACCTAGATATATTTATTATATACATATAGTATATATCTCTATATATATATACCTATAGTATATATCTATATATATTTAGTATATACCTATAATTAATACCTATATATATATATATATAAACTAAAATTTCTTATTCGGTTTTCGGTTTTGAACCGAAACCGAAACCCAAAACCGAAGCCGAAACCGAATAAGAAATTTTAGTATTTTCAAAACCGAAACCGAACCGATTTTTTTCAAAACCGAACCGAATCTCTTATTCGGTTCGGTTCGGTTCGATTTTCGGTTCAAAAACCGAATAATGCTCACCCCTACTTTCTTGTCCTCCTTATAGGGGAGAGAAACAATTGTGTTTGGTTAGAATAAGAAAGTGAGGAAGTAGAAAGTGAGATGGTATATTATAATAAAACTTATGATAATTGGTTTAACAAATAAAGATGAACAATAGTTGCAATTAATTAATTTTAATTAAATTTTTTGGTTAAATAATTAATTATTTAATTATATAATAAAGTAAATAAATAATGTTAAATATTAATTGATTATTTTATTTACTAATTAATTAATAATACTTAGATAATATAAACAAATTCAATCCAAATTAGAAAGTAAGGACACCAAAACTATGGTCTTGTTGGCAGACATATATCAAAACTCAACAAATATGTATGATTTACTTCATATACACACCAAAATATACGTAATATCCATCGTGTCCTTATTTATCGTGTCATGTCATATTCGTGGTCATGTAATAGAAGTCCATATGTAAGTATAAAAATTAATATAAATAAATTTATTATACTAACACTAACTAAGAATAAAAAGTTTATAGTTAAAAATATTAACTAAATATTAACTAATTATTGATTATTTATTTACTTAGTTTAATTGTTGATTAGTGTTAATTATTATTTAATAGAGGAAATTTTATATAGAGTTACGAAATTTGGTGTATTTATGCAAAAGAGTATGAGTTTGAAATATTTACAGGGAAGGGGATGTGGCGCCATCTAAGATAATTTCTGGACTTGGCGACATCTTAGATGGCGCCAAATTTTTTTTTTTTCCATCTTTTTGACGTGAGAAGGTTGCTTTTCTCACCCATAAATAAATTTAACTTTTCATATACAATTTTATCTTTTAATTTTTTTCTTTCAAATCTTAGATTCATTTAAATCTAATATTAGAAAATTATCTTAGAGATAAGTTTAAAAATAATTTGAAATCTTAAATATTTTTTTCTTAAATCAGGTTGATTGTACCTATATAAAAATCAGATAAAATTTAAAATAACTTTAGATAAGTTCTTAAATATTTTTTCAAATCTAATATTAGAAAAAAAAATTATCTTAGGTATTTGAAATTGTGGATAAAATTTTCAAATGAATTTTTTTCCTACTAAATTAATTCCGACTAATTTTCTTTCAAATCTAATAATTTTTTTCCTATTAAATTTTATCTGATTTTTATACAGGTACAATCAACCTGATTTGAGAAAAAAATATTTAAGATTTTAAATTATTTTTTTAAACTTATCTCTAAAATAAAATGTAGTTGTCGAGTTTAAATCTAATATTCGAAAAATATCTTAGAGATAAGTTTAAAAATAATTTAAAATCTTAAATATTTTTTCCCAAATCAGGTTGATTGTACCTGTATAAAAATCAGATAAAATTTAAAATATTTTTAAAGATAAGTTCTTAAATATTTTTTTTTTCAAATATAATATTAGAAAAAAAAACATCTTAGGTATTTGAAATCGTAGATAAAATTTTCAAATGAATTTTTTTCCTAAGAATATGAAAAATTTCATTTGAAAAATCAGTAGGAAGAAAATTTCATTTGAAAAATTAGTAGGAAAAAAATTTCATTCGAAAAAATTATTAGATTTGAAAAAAAATTAGTCGGAATTAATTTAGTAGGAAAAGAATTCATTTGAAAATTTTATCCACAATTTCAAATACCTAAGATAATTTTTTTTCTAATATTAGATTTGAAAAAATATTTAAGAACTTATCTTTAAAGATATTTAAATTTTATCTGATTTTTATATAGGTACAATCAACCTAATTGAAAAAAAAAATTTAAGATTTCAAATTTATTTAAAACTTATCTCTAAGATAATTTTCTAATATTAGATTTAAATGAATATAAGATTTGAAAAAAAATTAAAATATAAAATTGTATATAAAAAGTTAAATTTATTTACGGATGAGAAAAGCAACCTTCTCACGTCAAAAAGATGAAAAAAAAAAAAAAAAACTTGGCGCCATCTAAGATGTCACCAAGTCGAGAAAATTATCTTGGGCGCCATCTTAGATGACGCCACATCCCCTTCCTGTAAATATTTCAAACTCATACTCTTTTGCATAAATACACCAAATTTCGTAACTCTATATACAATTTTCTCTATTTAATATAATACTAGAAAATTAAATCCACCAGTTCTCCTTCCACATTCGGGTGGGATTGGAGGATGTGAGAGCAACACTTTCAAGGGGACAAGAATACACTCATGTCCTATCTCCACATCCAACGTTACATTCCCTCCCCCAACTAAACATAGGATTTGGAGTTCCAAGTCCAAATCACTGGAACTCTAAATCCAAGTCCAATTCCCCTTTACCAAACATGTTCTTAAGGCCTGTTTGGAAGCCAGTGGGAGGAAAGTGGAATAAAATTTTCACTTTCGATGAAACTCGGTGCAGTTTTGATGTTTGAATAGAGAAAAAAAAATCATACTGCAACTGCCTTTTTCCAACTTTCACTTGCAGCCAAAAAGTGAGGAAGGTGGCTGTGAAAGTGGTGGGTAGAAAAGAAAAAGACAACGGCCGCGCTCTGGCTCGACACGACGGAGCCTTCCTCCGCTGGCTCAACAACGACGGTGGAGCTTCGAGAGGAGGTGGGGCCGGACCTTGACGACAGCTGTGCCACCACCACTGGATCGAGAAGTCGATGAGGATCCGGCCAAGATCACGTCCAGCCGGCGGAGAGGACGGGCCCGCGATGGCCAGATCTGACAGTGGTGCCTTCCAGACCTGACGGATCACTCAAGATCCGGACGACTGGAGACGTCAACGGCGGTTCGTAGCAGATCAAAACCGCTCGGGTCTTCCGACTAGGACGACGGTAAAGGGTTTGAGAGGACCCAGTCCGAAAACATGCAGAGCCGCTGGTCTTGGTGAGCTGAAGTGTATGAGAGAGCCATGAGAAAGATTAACTTGGTGGAAAGGATAAAGGAAAAAAAAAAAAAAACTTGGAGGCATAGCCTCAGGTTCCTTAAATCGGTGATTAAATTGGTTCACAGTCCATTTATTCAGATTTCAGAGTCCATTTTTAATCACCAATTTTTTTCCATAGTCCATTATTTAATCACCAATTTATTCACAGTCCAGTTTTTGGAGAGCTATATGGTAATTAAATTGGTGATTAATTGATAATTATATAATTTAGGGGTTGTTTGGTAATTATATTGATTAATCTGGTAATTAAATTTATCTAAAAATCTTAAAATTTTAATCTATACACAAAAAAATATTAGTTGATTTTATTTTATATTTTAGAAAATTTATATTTAATAATTATATGTCAATTTTTTTAGCTTTACATAATAATTATTTGTGTGGATTTTTATTTGGGGGTAAGTCTACTCATGGATACCACATCTCCAATCTACACTTTCAAGTGGTATCCAAACACAACATATTGAAACTCCTCACTTGCGGGAGAAAAAAACCTACGTATCCAAACACATTTTGGAAAGTGAAATGAATTGAAAGTGATATGCATTACATCGTGAGGAAAGTGCCACTTTCACACTTTTGAAGACCTCCCACGATCCAAATACGTCGATGTCCCAAGTGACCCTTCCTTGAAAATGAAATGGTGGAAGAAGATGGAGAGGGTAGAATAGACTTTCAGTATAAATCTAGTATTAGGTTAAAATTTGTAAAGAGGAGCAGAGGGAGATTTATATATTTGGTGGACTCCTAAGAAAATAACAAAATTTTTGCTATTAAAAATTATGATAGATTCAAGAGACTTTAAAGCAAAAACCTGGAAAAAATTGTGTTACAATGACTCTTTGGGACTGTTTGGTATGTTGGATTATTCAATAATATGGACCACACATGTAAAATTAATTGTGTTGGACTATCTAAATAATTAAGCCAAATTAAAGTGGTCTATTTGAAAATTGGCTTAAGGACATAATTGTCATGGAATTAATGTGTAGATACCGGAGATAATTCTAATTTGATGAGGGGCCAAATTAGAAATATTAAAACATATAAATATATGTATTCATTAGGATTATGGTCCCCAACTTATACGGTCACCAAAAGAGAGGTTTTCTCTTTTTCTCTTCTGCATTCCCATCAACGGAAAGAGAGGGACAAAAGGATTCGGATTCCTCTTTGTCATTAAGGGTCGTAGCAAGTTGTAAGATCGAACCCAATAAAAGACGTTCGCTTCAAGATCCATCAAGCCTAGCAATGGATTCAGGTACACTTCTGCAATTTAATTTATGTTCTTCATCTCATGAATCGACATGGTAAAATAAAAATCTAACAAGTGGTATCAAAGCCTCCTTGTTTGATTCTTGAGTTTGAAGTTTAAGAAGTAATTTTTGTTGTTGTTCAGGAACATAGTTCCATCTAATTTTATTTAGGATTCTGATTGTTCTATGGAAGCTTTTATTATTCACCGAGCATTTTATATATATATATATATATATATATATATATATATATATATATATGAAGAATTCGATCTCAATTGCTTTCGGATGTCCATGAATTTTGTAAAACAATTGCTCAAGATTCCGAAACCAAAAGGTAACGTGCTGACATACTTCACGTTTCTTGCTACTGCTAGCATCCTTCACGTTTCTTCCAGATGCCCATAAAGTTTGCCAACATTAAAGAAATAAAATTCTCGAAACTTTGATAAAGAACAAGCCTAATATTATTTTGCAAACCATGTCAAGGAAAAACCTTGATTGAGCACACCCTTTCGGACCAGAACCTTAATCTGGCGCCTTGGACCATTTTGCCTTGGTTCATGATTGGAGGCTTCCGCAATTTTTTTTTATAGTAAATATTTTTTCTGAATGCAAATTATAGACATAATCTCGTTTGATAGAGAGAGATAATAATGATTATGTCTTTATTTGGTTGGCCATTATCAAGTACTGTTTGAATTTTGGTTATATAATCAGAAGTAATTTTGCATCTTAAATGTTAACATTGACTTTGTTTAAATTATAAACTTTGGAATTTACTTTGTTAATTCATTATATGTGGAAATTAATATTCCATCGTTTGGAAGTTGAGGATACTGGAAATTGTAATGTACTTTTTTGTTGTCTTTATGCCACATGAGTTAGCAATCAGTAAGGACCATCAAGTGCCTATAAAATTTTATAGTTTGATATGTTGACGTATGGCAATTAATTACGTCGATAGGCTTTCCTGTAAAAGGATTTGACCGCATTCAAAATGTCATCAACTTTGGCTTTTTTTTTGAATCGTGAATTTATTAAATTAGTTTGTTTGGTTTATGCAAGTTTGTTTATGCATTGAATTAATAAGTTGAATATACTTTATATTTTAAATAATGATACATGCATGAAGCATTTCATCGTAAAGTTTAGTTGGTTCTATATTGTATGTTCTAAGTAAAATAATCATAATACTTGCATAAACAAACTATATGTTCAAATTTGAATAGTGTATCACTGTCTTGTGGTTTATAATGATTTGGCTTTCAGACCCAAATTATATGATTATTTTATTTGAGCTATAATCTTTTAAATATGCATGTACATAAAAATACGGTTATAATTCGTCGTGTAAAGATTTAGTCAATCTTTAAATTTTTTGTGCTTCTTTATAACTAGCAATAGTTGTCTAACATTCTAACTAGACCTATTGAAACAAGATGTCGCCAAAGCGACCTCTCTTGCGTAGATAGTCTATGATGAATGTTGGATGTTTGTGTGTGTACATTCATGCGGGTATTAGCCGGCCCAAATGAAGGTTAATACTTGGCCGAATTGCACACATACCTGTGGTGATAAATGTGTGACAATTATAAGGTTTACATGTGAATAATAACCCGATCCAAAGATAGGCTTATTATTTGACATGACTTATTGTCAACGTTTGATCACTACACCAAGAGTACCATTTACAGTTAATATCACTGTCCAAAGACTTGATATTAATGATGTACTAGGTATCTTGAGATGGGGTTCACCATTATTTGAATTTGTTTGACTATATTTTACTCTTTGGTTATTAATTAGAGCATATTTGTTTATTTATTTTTTGTTCTCTTTTCAGCTAGTGTTGTTTCAATATCTGCTAATCTGAACTCAATTCCAATGCTTAACGGGACAAACTTCAAGGACTGGAAAGAGAACATTTATATTGTTCTCGGCTGCATGGATCTAGACCTTGCACTTAGGATTGAGCATCCCACTACTCCTAAGGATGACAGTTCATCTGGTGACAGAGCGAACTTCGAGAAGTGGGAACGCTCAAACCGCATGAGTCTAATGATCATAAAGCGTGGTATTCCAGAGGCATTCAGGGGTGCAGTATCTGATGAGGTTACTAATGCCAAACAATTCCTTGTTGAAATCGAGAAGCGATTTGCAAAGAATGATAAGGCAAAAACAAGCACACTTTTGTTCCGCTTGATTACCATGAAGTATAAAGGCAAAGGTAACATAAGGGAGTACATCATGGAGATGTCTCATATTGCTTCAAAACTTAAGACACTTAAGCTCGACTTGTCGGATGACTTATTCGTTTATTTGGTATTGCTCTCACTTCCTATACAGTACAATCAGTTCAAGGTCAGTTACAACTGTCAAAAGGAAAAATGGACTCTAAATGAGCTTATTTCGTACTGTGTACGAGAAGAAGAGAGATTGAAGCAAGATAAAACTGAAAGTGCTAATTTGGCTATCACCCCTAAAGACAAGTATAAGGGTACTAAGCGAAAGAATACATAAGCTACTAAGGGTCCAGTGCAAAAGAAACAACAAAGTGAGGCTAATGGTTGTTTCTTTTGTGGCAAGCCGGGACACGTAAAGAAGGAATGTACAAAGTACCACGCATGACGTGTAAAGAAAGGGTTGCCAGATCTACCGAAAACCAATTGATGGTGAAAGACACATCTATGTGGGAGACGGCAAGTCGGTAGAAGTGGAAGCAATAGGACAAAATTTGGATATTAGTTAATATTGGATTTGATAGACAATTTTATCTAAAGCTTTTATTGTACCGTCTTTTAGACGAAATTTAGTTTCAGTTTTCTTGTTTGACAATCTTATTTATCATTGTTCATTTGGGAACAATAAAGTTTGATCTATCTTTAAATTCAAAATAATGTTGGTATTATTTTTTTAAAATGTTCATGACATGCTATTATCACTTGAAACTATTGCGTCCTATAAAGAAACCTTGCATATGGAACCACGTGGTACTAAACACAAAAATAAAATTTTTTTTGACGAGAAGTGTAATATTTTTGAGGATGTTGAGTTTGGGGAAGAAATAAAGTCAATGACATTGTCTTTGAAGAGGAATCGATTGCGATTCCTACTATCACTTTTGACGATATGCAAGATTCTGTACCTGTCATTGATCAAGAAGTGAATTCAGAGCCTCAATAAGACAATGTTGAATACCTCTATAAGTCGATGTTGAGCTACCTCAACAAGACAACATAAAGGCACCCTCCATTCAAGGTAAGGTAATTGTTTATGAGAAACAAACTCAACAACCTCAAGAGAAGATGAAGAGATTGTTTTTTAAAGAGACTTTCTCTTCGGTTTCTTTGGAAGACTCTTTTAAACCAATTATAGTACTTGTTGTACATTTTAATATTGAGTTACATCAAATGGATGTCAAAACGGTATTTCTCAATGGTAACATTGACAAAATAATTTATATGGTGCAACCAGAAAACTTTGTGTCAGAAGACCCAAAGAATATGGTTCGCAAACTGACAGAATCTATTTATGGACTTAAGCAGGCTTCTCGTCAAAGATACTTTAAGTTTTACCAAGTGATTATTTCGTTTGGTTTTGAGATAAACACTGTTGAAGATTGTGTGTATCACAAGTTCAGTGGGAGTAGGAATAATTTTCTGGTTTTGTATATTGATTAAAGTTTTCAATGCAAACCAGGTGACACCTCTCGTTAAAGGAGACAAATTCGATCTCAATCAAGTGTCCTAAGGTTAGCCTTAAAATTAAGAAAATACAATAGATTTTTTCTTCATGATCAGTTGTAGGAAGTCTAATGTATGCTCAAGTATGTACGCTTTAGGATATTGCGTACATATTAGGATGTTAGGCAGATATTTAAGCAAATATGGATGGATCATTGGGTAGCAGCCAAACTACTTAAGTAATTAATAGAGAACAAGGAATTATATACTTTTTGTAGGAGATGGAATAATTCTGGAGATCATAAGGTATTTCGACTCCGATTTTGTTGGATGCCAATACAGCAGGAGATCCACATCAGGTTATGCTGACTAATGGAGATATTTTGGATGAGTGTCAAACATGCACTCATAATTTTTTCCACCATGACAACAAGGTTTATAACATGTTGTGAGGCATCTATTCATGGAATATAATTGCGAAATCTTGTCATATGGTTGCGCCTACAAGAGAGGGTGTTGAAAAACCACTCAAATTATGGTGTGACAGTGAATCAGCAATACTGTATTCCAATAACAACAGAAACTTGTATAAGTCAAAGGATATTGACATAAAGTTTCTAGTTGTGAAGGAAAGAATTCAGAATGGTTTAAGTGTCCATATAGCACATTAGGACAAACTCCATGTTAGCGGATCCGCTCACAAAAGTATTATCATCCGGGATCTTTCATGAGCATACTGCTCATATGGGTGTTATCTTAATTAAGAATATGACAATACAGTGGGAGTTTGTATTTATGTATTTGGGTGCTATTTGGTTTTGGACACATTTATGTATTAAAGTATTTTGGATATTTATCTGATCAGATATATAAAAATTCAGTTCATTCTGTTTTCATTATGTTAAAGTATTGATCTCATTAAAGTTAAGGAGGACCAGTTCGAAATAGACATGTATTGATCACATTGCGTGTAATTTTCATGCTACGCATCCATGATTGATCTATGTCGTTTAGCTATATTGGTATATGTGACCATTGATGGTTTAGTTACGCTGTATGTGACGAATGCCGCTTTGAACCTATGTTGATATGGTTAATGGACGAGATTGTTCAGATATACCTTACGGATTAAGATAGCAATTTATGAGCTCACTAAGTTTAACACAATTATAAGGTTACATATGTGGCCCAGTGGGAGATTGTTGGATTATTCAATAATATGGGGCCATACATGTAAAATTAATTGTGTTGGGCTATCTAAATAATTAAGCCAAATTAAAGTGGTCTATTTAAAAATTGGCTTAAGGGTATGATTGTCATGGAATAAATGTGTAGATACCGGAGATAATTCTAATTTGATGAGGGGCCAAATTAGAAATATCAAAACATATAAATATATGTATTCATTAGGATTATGGTCCCCAACTTATACGGCCACCAAAAGAGAGGTTTTATCTTTTTTTCTCTTCTGTATCCCCATCAACAGAAAGAGAGGGAAAAAAGGATTCGGATTCCTCTTTGTCATTAAGGATCGTAGCAAGTTGGAAGATCGAACCCAATAAAGAGACGTTCGCTTCAAGATCCATCAAGCCTAGCAATAGATTCAGGTACGCTTCCGCAATTTAATTTATGTTCTTCATCTCATGAATCGATATGGTACAATAAAAATCTAACATGGTATGTTTAAATTGGTCCGAATTTGGACTGTTTTTTGAAAGTGGAGTTAACCCTCAGAGTTCACATGTTTGGTTCCTTGTTTGAAACTCCCTCAAAAAATTATGAGATGAACA
Organism: Iris pallida; assembly: GCA_029216955.1. Classification (NCBI taxonomy): domain Eukaryota; kingdom Viridiplantae; phylum Streptophyta; class Magnoliopsida; order Asparagales; family Iridaceae; genus Iris; species Iris pallida. Next base: position 18,694 of record JANAVB010023122.1, read on the forward strand.
TTTGTAGTTTATGTCCTCGATTACTCTTTCATTTTCACCTTCGCTTGTTTCTTCTTGAAAGTCACTAGGAACGAAGAGAGAAAGTGACACTTTCCAAAAAAATTTGGAAGAAGAAGAAGAGGAGTGCCCTCCAGGAGAAGAATTCTTCCTCCTAAAAAAATAAGAAGGAGAAGAAGAATCGAGTGTGAGAGAGTTTGAAAAAAATATAGAAAAAAATCCAGAGAGAGAGAAAGAGAGAGAGAGAGAAAGAGAGAGAGAGAGAGAGAGAGAGAGAGAGAGAGAGAGAAATTGTAGAATAAGAAGAATCCAAAGGATGGGAGGAGTCGAGAGAGTTTGAAAGGCCATGAATGGGTTTTTGTGTGACTAGGTTGATAGGCTGTGAATGATTTTTGTGTGAAATAATAATAATTGTTGTGTGGACAATTAGCTCAACCTCTCAATGTATATCAATATATCTCAATGTGTATCCATCTATCTACAAGCTATCCCAACCTCTCTTTATATAGGAAGAGAGAGGTTGGGAGTTACATAATGAAAGGTCACTTAGGAGTTACAAAATGAAGAGTCACCATGATTCACCATGATGAGATGTGTTACAACACTCCCCCTTGGCTCTTCACAAACTCTGCTTGTAAGTACCTCTGAGCTTCTTTGTCTGTCTGTAGCTTGCAGATTCAAAAATGACCACCTACTTGTGCCTCGTTAAAACCTTGCCAAAGAAAACCCAGTGGGAAAAAAACTTTGGTCGAAGGACAAAAGAGTACACACAGGTCAGTGTGATGGGGGTAAACTAACCATTGCAAAGGTGCCTCGTCAAAACCTTGTCAGGGAAAACCCAGGGGAAAAAAACCGCTGATCGAAGGACAAAAGAGTACACGATGGTTTAGAAGTATACACTGGATACTCTCCCTGATCACAATAGTCCTTAGTGAATAAGAGATTTGAAATGTGTCTCGTTAAAAACCTTGCCAAGGAAAACCCAATGGGAAAAAAACTTGGTCTAAGGAAAAAAGAGTACACAAGCATACATCAGGATGCTTCCCTTTTCACTCGCACTCGACAGGGTGCGGGATATACGCACAACAGGGCATTTGGAGGCGCTCGTTGGGGCGCTCCCCCTCACATGCACACAACGGGGTATAGGAAACATGTTTCACTTAGGCTAGCTCTGAAAGTTTACTAAGTCCAATCGCTCTGACATGTTTCTGGAACGAGTGTTTCGGCAGTGACTTGGTGAACAAGTCTGCACGGTTATTCTCCGATCCAATATGTTGCACTTCAATTTTCTCCCCTTTGATGTAACCATGTTTCGCTTGATCAATAACAGCGGTATTGTCCTCATAGATGACAACAGGTTCATCTGGGTCATATGGAAGATCACATGTACTTCGAATATCGCCAATAACAGCTCGAAGCCATACACACTCTCTAGTCGCCTCATAGAGCGCGAGTAGCTCGGAGTGGTTCGTTGAAGTAGCCACTAAGGTCTGTTTGCGAGACCTCCAAGAAATTGCCGTGTTTCCAATGGTAAAGACGTAACCAGATTGGGAACACCCCTTGTGCGGATCAGATAAGTATCCTGCATCGGCGTAGCCAACAAGGGTCGCGTTGCTTCGAGTGCCAAGAGCGTTGGACTCACTCAAAACCGCGTAGGGATAGAACAAACCCAAGTCTGTAGTACCCTTAAGGTAGCAGAAAATGTCTTTTATGCCATTCCAATGGCGACGTGTTGGCGCGGTGCTGTGTCGAGCTAGACAATTCATAGCAAACGAGATGTCCGGTCTAGTACATTGGGCCAAGTACAATAAAGCGCCTATTGCACCCAAATAAGAGCACTCAGGACTCAATATCTCTTCATCGTCCTCCTTTGGACGGAATGGGTCCTTAGTAATGTCTAGAGAGCGGACGATCATGGGAGTAGCGGACGGCTTAACATCAAAATGACTAAAGCGTCTCAACACCTTTTGAGTGTAGTTCGCTTGATGGACAAGGATTCCATCTTTACGGTGCTCGATCTGCAGGCCGAGGCAAAACCGTGTCTTTCCAAGATCCTTCATCTCGAATTCCCTCTTCAGGATATCAGCAGTTTCTGACAAGTCTTTTTCGGTTCCTATGAGATTCATGCCATCTACATAGACAGCGATAATTGCGTATCCTGAAGTGGATTTCTTTATGAACACGCATGGGCAAAGTTCGTTATTAACGTATCCCAAACCGATCAAGTATTCACTTAGGCGGTTATACCACATTCGCCCGGATTGTTTCAATCCATATAACAAACGCCTCAGTCTAATCGAGAACGTGTTTCGTGGTCGGGAACTACTTGATTCAGGCATCTTTAGTCCTTCAGGGACTTTCATGTATATCTCTGTGTCTAAATCCCCGTAGAGATAGGCTGTGACCACATCCATGAGCTGCATATTCAGTTTTTCGGAAACTACTAAACTGATTAAGTAGCGGAACGTTATGACGTCCATTACGGGAGAATACGTCTCCTCGTAATCAATTCCAGGGCGTTATGAGAAGCCTTGCACCACAAGGCGAGCCTTGTATCGTACAATCTCATTTCTCTTATTACACTTCCTTAGGAAAACCCATTTGTGACCAACTGGTTTAACATTGGGTGGTGTTGGAGCAACAGGTCCAAACACGCTTCTTTTCGCTAAGGAGTCTAGTTCAGCCTGGATTGCTTGTTTCTATTGTGACCAGTCCGTTTGTCGTTGACACTCGACAACACTACGAGGTTCCATGTCATCATTGTTCATAATGTCAGTGGCCACTGAGTATATGAACACATCATCGATGACAGTTTTATTTTGCTTTAAAATATCGTCTAAGCTAGCATACTCGACAGATATTTCGAGGTTATCGGCATGATTAGGAATAGGCGTTTCATGTGGAACACGTTCTTCTAATACATCGTCGTGATCCTTAATGATCTCATGTGGCAAAACGCTTTTAACAAGATTTCTCCGCTTTCGGGGCAGAACATCTTTGGAACCAACCGGTCTTCCCTTCTTCTTGGGAATAGCGACGGACTGGACGGCCGATGGCAGCGTCCTTTGCTCGACAGATTCGACCGGAGCAAACATGTTTCACAGGAACATGGCGTCTCTCTGGGACGTCTATCCTTGCAGGCACATTTGCAGCAGGTATAATTGATCTCGTGACTTTTGCTAGGTCGCTAAATGCGTCTGGCATTTGATTTGCAATATCTTGCAGACCTAGAATCCTCTGCACTTTCTTATTACTATGTGCAGAGGGGGATCATGATGAGCAAAAGCGGGCACATGCCACGCTAATTCACGTCGTTCCTCATCAACGTTAGCGTACATTTCTCTCCCTAACGACGGAAAGATTGCCTCATCAAAGTCACAATCCGCGTGTCTCGCGGTAAAGAGATCGCCTGTCAAGGGCTCTAAATAGCGAATGATGGACGGAGAGTTATAACCGACATATATTCCCCGTCGCTTCTGAGGTCCAAATTTTGAACGCCTTATCGGCTCAATTGGAACATTGACTAGGCACCCAAACACGCGTAAATGTGAGATGTCAGGCTCACATCCAGTAACCAGTTGGTACGCGAAAAGTGGTTGGGTGGCCATGGGCCTCAGACGGACCAAATTTACAGCGTACAAAATTGCGTAGCTCCATGCAGATAGTGGGAGTTTGGTGCGCATAACCAAGGTCCGCGCTATCACTTGCAGTCGCTTTATAAAAGCTTCTGCTAGGCCATTTTGGGTATGAACATACGCAACAGGGAGTTCAAGATTTATTCCCAAAGTCATGCAATAATCATCGAAAGTCTTCGATGTAAACTCCGCAGCATTATCAAGTCTAATAGACTTTATCGGATAATCCGGATGGTTAGCCCTTAACTTAATGATCTGGGTGAGGAGTTAGGAAATGCTGCATTTTGGATGGACAACAACACTACGTGTGACCATCTAGTCGATGCATCAACCAAAACAATGAAATATTTAAATGGTCCGCATGTTGGTTGGATTGGTCCACAAATATCTCCATGAATTCTCTCAAGGAATTGAGAAACTAATCTCGTAGGTTTCACATGGAGTGGCTTGAGATTCGTCTTCCCAATCGAGCAAGCTTGGCATAGACTTTTCGGATTTATAACGAAATTCTTTCCTCCAAGAGGATGCCCATGTGATGCATTCATAGTACGAAGTATCGTATTTTGACCCGGATGACCCAGCCAGTCATGCCATAGCATAAAAGTCCTCTCATCAACTGGCGCTCGGCGAATGATGAGATTGCTCTCGATGTGTTGTATCGTAGTGAGATACAAACCACTTGAAAGACATTTCAACTTCTCCAAGATACGCTTTTGGCCGTACTGAGTGGAGGTAATGAAAAGATACGCGAAGCCATGTTCTCGAGCAGTTTCAACATGAAATCTATTTTCTCGAATATCCTTAAAACTCAGTAAGGTACGACTGGACCGTGGAGAATATAAGGCCTCTGATACTTCAACGGGAGTACCATTGGACAACGAAAAATGGGCTTTGCCAAAACCTTGAACAAGGGTTGAGGGTCCCGTAATGGTTGTCACTGAGGTTACTTTAGGCGTATAGGAGATAAAGTATGATTTATCTCTCAAGATAGTGTGAGTCGTTCCACTATCAACCAGACAATCTACTGTCCCGTGGTCCATGCCTATAAGTAAAGAAAATTAAAGTTTGTCACACGTTTGAGGAAAGTGCTCGAAATAGAACTTTAATTTATCGAGAAAACAGAAAATACAAACCACCAAAAGTTTCATGACTTAAATCAAATATAGAGATAATGGAGATTCATTCTTCCATTTCTGCTACAAAATTGACGGTCTCAAGATTTAGATTGTCGCACTCGTTGACCAGATTTGCTTCGGCCTGACGCCCCTTGTGATAGTTATCAACTTCTTGGGGGGTCGCCCTGCAAGTCCGTTGCATATGACCATAAGCACCATATTTGTAGCAGAGAGTAGGCGATTGGCCTTCTACTCTCGCTTTGGGAAGACTGGCCCGTTGGTTCTTACCATGAGACTGCCTAGGAGTCAAAGGTCCTTGGTTCTTATTAGAACCTCGCTTTGGGTGGCGAGACTTAAACTTGCCTCTGTTCCTTGGCTGGGACGACTGGCCCTTGTCTCGTTTCCACCGTGGATTTGGTCTACGGAGAGCGTTTACATCAGGCATTGGAATTGCCTTTGTTCCAGCAGGACGAGAATTGTTGTTTCTCATTAAAATAATACTGTTCTTCTCGTCTAGTAAAAGCTGGGTGATGAGCTCGGGAAACTTGGTGAACTTAGACTGACGGTATTGCTTCTGGAGAAAGTTGTCAGTGGAAGGAAATGTGGTGTATGTTTTTCTCCAATAGATCACTGTCGGTTAATATCTCACCGCAGTATTAGAGAAGTGATCGAATCCTGCAGACTTTATTGTTGTAATCAGTTACACTTTTGAAGTCTTGGAAGCGCAGGTTCAACCAGTCATGGCATGCTTCAGGTAGCCATATGGTCTTCTGGTGGTCGAAGCGCTCTTTCAGAGAGTCCCATAGCGTCTTCGGCGAGGAGATTTCAATGAACTTCGCCTTCATGGCGTCAGATAAATGCCTGCGGAATAGGATCATCGCTTTGGCGTTCATTGAGCGAGTGACTTCCACTTCACGCTCTTCCTTGTTATAGATGACGTCCAAGAGGCCCTGCGCATCTAGATGGTTCTGGATGTCTTGCGTCCAGTCCAAGTAGTTCTTGCTAGAGGCTTCAAGGATGGAAAAATCAATCTTGATCGACATTTTTCTACAACAGGAGAAAAAATCTTGATCAGTCAACATATAAAACGACAGGTTTATATGGATTTGGTTTGTATAAGCAACAACAAACAATCGTAAATAAAAATAACGGTTTTGAAAAAAATGATTTTTGTTTAAAAATTATCTTATATCGATCGACGGGCCGATATAGAGAGGTCAATAAGTTTCTTGTAAAAATGCATAATTATAAATACAATTTGAGCAAAAAATAATATTCGGTCAACCCCTTTCAGTAGCTCTACGTGAATATGACCAGGCGGGAAAATGAGGGAGGAGGGTCACCGGGGACCACTTAAAAACCAAGCCCCAAGTTCTTTCTGACATCATACCCAAATAGGCGAGCCTATTCGGAGAGACTTCGTAAAATTTTTGTCAAATGTAAGAATAAATAAGATTTTTCAAAAAATTCACGCTATTTGCGAACTGTGCAAAATAGGTGACAATTTAGTGCGTGCTAAAAATAAGCGTTGCCTTTGAAAAATTATTAACCAAAAAGATATTTTTTGGAGGCCCAAATTTGGCGGTGCCAGAATTTGTTTATGTAGCCAAGACAAATTTTCAATTTCCATGCCATTACGCTAAAAAAACGTACAACGTAAGTAGGCAACAACACACAAAAGAATTGGTGCCTAAGCAAGCGGCACCAAAAAAATGTCAACTATTTTTCCGACGTCTAATGAAGCGACGCCAAAAATAGCGAGAAAAAATTATAATTTTTTTTTACTGCCCATCTGTTACAATAATTCACTGAGTAACATAAAGAAAAAATGCTACTGAGGTGCTTGTCGGGACGCAGATGGCACTGTGGCGCTCGCCGGGGCGCTCCAAATCCATCATTACCAAAAAAATGTTAGCATCTAAATTTTCTTTTTCAACATGAAAATTTGCTATCAAAAATTTATTTCCTAGAAATTAACTAACAAATATGTTTTTTTTTTCAAAAAAAAACTAGTATGCTAAAGGCTAGATTATAGCAAAGTTAAAAATCATAAGCAAAATTTATTTTCTGAAGTTCTTTTGCTGCATACTGAAAATGAAATAGATAACTTCTTTTAAGAAAAAAATGGAAACATGTTAGTCAAAACTGATATTTCAGGAAAGATGCTTATTATTTACATTTTGAAAGAAACATAGCATGGCACCTTCAATGCAGTATATGAGTCAGCATATTTCTCTAAATGTGAAAGACTATGCACGACTATTAAAAATAGTAACTTTGCATCAGGCAAGTATGCTTTGGAAAATCTAAGATGAGAGAAACTCAATGTATTCTTTTTACAACTTCTCCCCGGGAGTCTTCTAACTTTGTATATGTACAGACAAGAGAATATCTATGAACTATATTGTCACCAATGTCATATTATATTTTCCTATACTCTCTGTTAGGGAAAAAAATTTACTGTCCGGAAAAATATTTCACTACCAAATATTTCTTAGAAAAATATTCTTGCTGAATCAGTTTACTAGCAAATATTTCTTAGAAAATATTCTTAAGAAGAAATTAAGGGTTACCTCGTTGTACGGAAATCGCGAAATCGGATAGGACCCACGCGGATACGCGGGATCGGCGACGAGCGACGGGTTGCGCGAGGGGCAACGGTCGGCGGACGGCGAGGCGAGCGGTACGTCGGGTCTCCGGCGTTGCACGAGCAAAGTGCTGATAACGTGTTGTATGGACAATTAGCTCAACCTCTCAATGTATATCAATATATCTCAATGTGTATCCATCTATCTACAAGCTATCCCAACCTCTCTTTATATAGGATGAGAGAGGTTGGGAGTTACATAATGAAAGGTCACTTAGGAGTTACAAAATGAAGAGTCACCATGATTCACCATGATGAGATGTGTTACAACAACAACAATAATAATAATAATAATAATAGTTAAATTATTGTAATATTTGTGTCAAAATATAATAATAATATAATATTATTTATATCAAAGTTGTTAAAAATTTGTGTCCCATTTTTTTTTAACTTTAATTTTAAACACATGGTTTTCTAATTACTTATGTCAAAGTCTTAAATTTTTAATACACAAAAGAAAATCAATGATACTAGTTGGGGGTAAGCCTACCCAAAGTTAACACATCTCCACCAACATCCAAACAACGAAACCTTTTTTTTTCAACTTTCATACCTTCTGATTCTATCAACTAAACAACTTTTTGAAAGTCAAAATTTATGCACATGTATCACATACGTAAATTCTTTTTTTTTTTCCTTCTCTTTTCCCCTTTATTTTTGCACTTTTGTGCAACCAACATGCCTCTACGGAAAGAAAATAGTTTGGGAAAAATCTTGTCCACAAGGTGTAAGAAATGGAGGATTTCATACTTTTTTTTACATGACTTACTAAGGAAAACAATAATAAGTTTCAGTAGACCATGAGGAGATTATATATATATATATATGGAGAAATTTATGAAATGCCCAAAAACGAAAAAGTTTTATGAAAAATCCACCGTGCTATAAAATTTCATCGCGTGTCCAGAATTAGCAAAAATATATAAAGAGGGTTCCGAATGACCTTTTTGCCCTTTCTTCTAATTTATTGAAACACCCACGAAACTACTCTTAAAAAATGTTTCGATACTTCATCTTCTTCCATACGCTGCTCACTTTCGAATCTAGGTTTTCTCCTCAAAAATCTTCAAAACTCGTCGGAAAATTTCGGAAAGATCAAGACAAACGGCAAAAGTGCTAAAACAGAGGTCAAAACATCATTTTTTTGCGATTCTAAAATTTCAGAAGGCTGTCTAACGAAAACGGTTACTTTCAGGCTCCTCGAAGATACGCTCGTTTTGGGACAAGGGGCCTCGTTTCGACCTCCCAGTCAAAAGTTATGGCCATTCAAAGTTTCAATGAGCATAAAATGCAGGAGAGTAGTCATTCTCCGTGTTAGAACACGAAAAATGTTAATTTCGCATGAGGGTGGCCATTCTCCGTGTTAGTAACACGGAGAATGTCATTCTCCGTCTTAATTTACACGGAGAATGGCCATTCTCCGTGTTAGTAACACGGAGAATGGCATTCTCCGTCT
>JANAVB010023123.1:0-26820 GCA_029216955.1 Iris pallida
ATGATACACATAACTCACATTGGATTCAACTGTTTACATACAGATAGGTGTACCCAACACTACGGATTCATAGATTTTGTAAGAACACATATACTCTTATCACACTAGATACTGCAATAGTCATATACCAAATCTACAACTTAGGCTAACTATTTGACTAAGGGATTCGAAAGATAAAACATTGTTAACAGAAAAGGTCTAATTTTCTTAATAATATTTTCAATCTCCTAGATTTCCAAAGTGAAACCCATTGCCTGTGCACTTAAATTTCCTATCAGATTCAAAGAGGGCAATTGAATTATATTGAACCTTATTTTATAGATGATACCACTGGAATTGAGTGATTGTATAGTCACTCATGTATCAGTACATATGTGTGTTATCAATGGGCTCACTAATACATATCAATGTAGTATATTAGTGTAGTGAGGCATCAGAATGCACGAGTGTGTGCAAAATAGTTGGTGTACAGCAAATAGTGCATTATATCAGGAAAATTATCATCTAAACCCTCTCCCATCATATTGGAATCGACTATAAGGCATAAAAAAGCTCTATAAAAAAATACCATTTCCATAGGGTGAAGACAAATACTAAGCGAACAAGAAGTAAGAAGAACAATGATAATTAGGGTGAATTTTAGTGGGCAACATGAGACATCATATAAGTAGATATAGGAATGCTGCTTACATGTCAGAAGCTTCCAAAGGTTTTATTTCTTTCAATATTGTCCAAGCTGACAGGGTTGATGTAGCAGGAACAAAATAGTTGTTGATGCGTATGCTTGAACCATTGCGCATGTACGACTAGCTTTCACCGATCAATTGTTGTAACTTTAAATCAAAAGAATGTAATCCAAATGACTGGCATATCAACTTGAAGCAAATTAAGCTTACTATTTTAGTGCTAAACCAAAGCTTTAATAACAGGCCTCTTGAGCTACTTCATTTGTTTTCAAGTTTTGAACTATATATCTTTACTTCCAGAAAGTGGTGAAATTAACCAAAAGAAATATCCGAACATGGTTAAGTATAAAAGCTACCAACAAAATAAGGAAGCTTACCTAGACGAAAATGCAGGTAAACTTTTCCATCAAGAGCTTGTAGCTGATACAGAAACTAATCAGTCATAAAAAAGAAATAGCAATACCAGGTAACTTCAGGAACTCAAAACTTGAATTATGTAAACCCAAGACTATAGGAAAAGTATTTTGAGAAATAAGGGAAAAGTATAGAAGAATGTTACTAGATAATATATTGATCGTGAGTATGACCATGACTATTCGTCCCAATATTTTTCTCATTTGGCTAGGTTTCATGTGGAACTACAGGCTGATACATCAGAATATACCCATAACTGCAAAGGACAAGAAGAAAGAAAGATCACACAAGTACAATTATATAGGTGACTCAATATCCTTATCTTGCATAACCATCAAACTATATCAACAAAACATTTTGGTCATCAGCCTAACACCACACCTATTTGAACTTTGCTTGTTTCCAATTCAACTGCTTACGAGCCTCAAAACTAGTTTCCTCCATTGATTACAGTAGAGACATTCGCAGTGAAAAACTTTATAATTAATTTTACATTATAACACCATGAAGCCCAAATATAGAAAGGCTGGACATCTCCAAAAAATTAATACATCATCGAATCCAGCCTATTATGTAATATGCACACATATACAAAAAAACTAAAACAAGCAAAGAACCTATAACAGTTATCCGATAGTATTTTGAACATCTCTATAAATGATTTATAAGATGTAGTAAACTTTTTGCACATACCAACAATAATTTTATTAAATTGAATTAAAGGACTTGCAACAGTTGAGAAATTTTCTACCTTCTGTAGATTCTTTTATATCGATTACATATTTTTAGACTTCATATGAGACTGTCATACACACAAAATAGTATGGAATGTTTAGACAACTTTTTTCGAAACCCTTTGAAGGTGTTCTTTCTTTTCATTTAGTTTTATTACTTCCTCATGCCCCTTGAATACAAGGTTTTGAATAACAATGAAAACCAAAACATCTCAGATCATAATAGGAGTGTCCAAAACCACCAAAACTGACTAATTCTAAACCATGGAAATCCCCTAAACTGCCAAAATAACTGTAACTACCACTTTTTCGAAATAGGGTTATTTTCGACCAAGTTAAAATTTCTCTATTGGTGGGCCACTAGTATGACAATGTACCAAAATTCATAAATTAGAAATTCTATTTAAGTTGGACCTAGTCATGGCTAATTGAGGTGCAAACATTAGTTTAGGGCAAAACCACTTGTTTTTCTTAAAAGCCATTAACTAACTAGTTGTCATGAAGAGATTAGGGCCCTAATAAAACCCTATTTAAACCCCCCCCCCCCCCCCCCCCCCCCACAAGGCCAAACATGGCAGCCACCATAAACCTAGGGTTTCCATTCTTTTCTTCATTCTACACTCTCTCAAATTTTATCCTCTTTCTTCCCTTTAGTGTGCTAAGGACTTGGGAAGCTAAGGAGGTTTGGTAGAGGTTCTAGCAAGGATTTGGGAGCTAATTCTTCCTCCTCCTTCCCCAAATTCGTGGGTCTTTGTGTAGGCTCCATTCTATATAGGTATAACATTCTTTTCTCTCATTTTTATAGTCAAATTTGATGTATTCATGTAGGAGACCCTTCTAATGGCTAGATCCAACCCTATAGGTGGTGAAATAGGTGTTAAAGGACTCATTCCTAATAGTTCTATGGATTAGAATGGTGTCATTTGGGTAGTTACGGGATTGTGACCACCAAGTGTTTGATAGAAGTCCTCAAAGGAATTTTGTATCATGTTTTGGTGTAGAACTTGGTCCGTTATGGTCCATGTGTCCTAACTAAGGTATCGAAGGTTGTATCATGACATGGAAGGATACGATTGGCCAAATGGATAAATGTCTACTTATAATGTGTCTTCAAATGTGTTCAATACCATAACATTAGCCATTGTCACTTTTAAGTAGGGCTTTGGGGATGGTATAGTGTGTTCACATGTCATGGAGCTTTTTGTATCATTAATAGTGTAGAAGCATAAAAAAGTGCAGCATCTACATCAGTTGCTACATATGCTGTAGAGAAGCGGAGGAGATATCAAGTTGTTGCACACTTCATAAACCACAAAAGATAAGGCATTGCATTAAGGGAAATGCTTTATTAAAAAATCATGTTTACAAAGATCTATTACAGACCCTTCATGATTATATTACATATAAAACTCTCTACAACCTAAAAGTACGCAGCCTACGACTCTACATCCTACGAGTGCGCAACCTACAAGTACGTACCGCCCTTCACAGTCAGAGCGAATCACTTCCTTGTCAGGTGCACAGCTCCCCCACTCCAATATGGCTAATGAAGCAGTTATTGAGCAGGGTAGAGCACAACCTGTGGCTGTTCGGATTGGCAATAAATCCAAACCCGTATCTTGGACATCGAAGACCTCCAAGATGTTGTTCAAGTTCGAACACCTTATGCCAAATGCTCAAGTGCATCTCAAAACTCGGAAGTTATCCTTCAGCAAGACTAGAGCTTCTTGAACGAAGAGATCCACAACCAACAGTCGACTTATACAAGGCCTATGGCCGTTTGAAGCTAAGTTGGGGTCGAGCATGACAGAAATGTCAAGAAACTATGAACAAAGTCTTACCCAAAATCTCCTCTTTATATAGGTTGTGTCGTCCAACCCACAAACCACGTGGCAGGTGGTCAAAGGACTACAGATTAATGGGATGAGCCTAGGACTCAGCACAATGAATCTCATTTAATGGATTCATTTGATTAAGCTTTTAGTCGCTACTCCTCGAGCCCCCCAAAAGGGCAGCAATTAAGGAGACTTTTGACTCAGCCATTGAGGAGAATTTTGACTCACAATTAAGGAGACATTTTCTCACAAGAAGTGCAGCTCCTTCATAGTCGCCCAGAAGCGCATTCCCTTCATGGCACCTTCATGGTTACCCAAAAGCGTAGCTCCTTCATAGTTGTCCAAAAGTGCAGTGACTTCGATGTCAATAGACTCCAAAGAAGCGCAACTCCTTCATGACTATCCTGAAGCGCAGTTCCTTCATAGTCGTCCAGAAGCGCAACCCCATCATGGCTCCTTCACTGATCTCTCAGAGATTCCCACAAGCACAGCTCCTTCATGGTTTCCCAGAAGCACAGCACAGTGACTTCCACTCCTCCATAACGGTCATCCGTCGCGCAAAAGCGTAGTGACTTCGTCGCTCCCCAAAGCACAGCTTCTTCATGGTTTCCTAGAAGCGCAACATAATGACTTCAACTCCATAGCGGTCATCGTCGCCCAAAAGCGCAGTGACTTCATCACTCCCTAGAAGTACAGCTCCTTCATGGTTTCCTAGAAGCACAACAAAGTGACTTCGACTCCATAGCGGTCATCCGTCGCCCAAAAGTGCAGTGACTTTGTCACTCCCCATAAGCGCAGCTCGTATAGCGCAGAACTCCACCAAAATGTGGCATCATGCCATGTGGCCAGTATGTTAGTCGTATCTCTTCAGATACAATCACTTCTAGCTTGTTCAAATAGGCGTCTCCCCAAGGTGCAATCGGATTTAGTTCATTTAAAATAACCGTATCTCTTCAGATACACCGAATCCAGTTTGTTCAAACTGACACTCCGAGATAAGATCGGGATACACTTTGTTTAAATGACCATTCTTTCGGTACAAGTAGAATCTATTCGATTTCATCTTAACAAGATCGTCGAGCAATGGTCACACGCCACGTATCAATTACTCGGTCATGTTGATGAAGGATACAAACTGTCCAAAATCTCCATTACAGAGAATCCTAATGATTACCACATGTCAGCTCAGCAATAGCCCCCACAGTGAGGTTACAACAGATTCTCCTGAAATCGTCGTGCAGCGCTGCGCACCGAATATCCCTTTGCACATCGTATATGTACATCCTATTAATAGAAGAAGTCTTCCTTCATTCAGGACGGCTGGACGTCTTCTTGATTGGCAATCCAGAGTACCACTCACAGGCATCAGAAAGTCAGAGCAAGTTTAGTTCATCATCAGATCATCAATAGAATAAAGGAGTCGCTGTAGTGCTCGATCTCCACCGTCACACTTTTTCAGAAATTTTTTTACCTAGATCTTCTGTTTAGGAGTTTTTTGTACTCTTTTTAACGTTTGAAATACAAAAGTCTTCAACTTTTTGTTCATGGCAAATAAAATGGCGACTTTTCTGGGGACTTCATTCTCCTCTGACGAGAAGGTAGTGACGCAATCTAACAACGACTTGCTAGGATCTTCGCAAAAGACGATGGTCGTGCGCTTCAATCAACAAGCGTTCAAAGATCTCATTTTTGAAGGCGACTTGGGTCCTTCAAAGCAGCTCGTAAAGCCAAAGAAGACTCGACGCACTTGGGTGTCCAAGGCTGCTGCAATAAGTGGGAAGATGGAGGGGGATGCGCCCCAAACCCCCTTGAACGACGAAGCATTAAAGAGACGTTCACCCGCTGTTGTTGAGCTGCCTCAGTCAATTCTAGTTACTGAAGAGCACAGCGAAGAGCACAGCTCCCTTGCTGCTCGCTAGACGAAAGCACAATGCAGAAAGAAAGGCGTAGCTTCTCACCCGCGGATAAAGGTGGTTGTGCAGGCTAGAACTTGTATTTTTGACAGAATTGCCTACCCCTTGGGTAAGGCTATGTTGGATTTTGAAAGATATGCACCTTTCAGGGGTAGCACGAAGAAATTCAAGGCAACACGCGCCTTGCACGATGAACGTGCTACGCTAACATTCATGTTGGATTCTGAATGCTATGCACCTTCCTGGGATAACACAAAGAAATCCAATGCAGCACGTGCCTTGTGCAACCAATGTGCTATGTCAACCACCATGTTAGACTCTGAATACTACGCACCTTCCAAGGATAGTAGGAAAAAGTCCAAGGTTGCATGTCCTTCAGGCGACCAATGTGCTACGCCTACAGCTGACCGAAGGCCTACATTGACAGTCATGCGCACAGTCGACAGAAAATTGTACAAAATTGGTTTGAGTGCTTCAATTTCTCGACCAATAAAATCCCTCTGTTACTTGAGCGCGCATGCGCATGATTCAAGCCAGAGGGTACATACTGTGGGGACGGACTCATGCGAGCAAGCATTGTTGTAAGCGTGAAGTGAGTCTGCCTCACGAGCAACTCTCTAACCAAGACCTAAGCGTGTTTCACGTGCAGGAACTGGGAAGAGGGAAGGTATCTTCACTTCTTCACCCATGTGCACGGTGTACCTGCACACATAAAATGAGTATAGATGTGGAAACTTCTGACTTGCACAACGTGATCTCTCACTAAGAGCAAGACTAGGGAAGACTCTGCTGCACACAACCCACCTGTCTCAAGGCACACTTGTGCAAACATCACCATCCGTTGTTGTTGTCACCAAATAGCAGCATCGCCACCAAGGAGGCAGTCCATTTTCCAATGACTGTAACTGGAAGTACCCATAAAGCACAGACTCACAAGAGATTACCGAGTGCAGAAGAAGATGGTCTCCTGGTTGCTTCATTGCCTCAATCGCCTGGGGGGCCGCCAATTCCTCAAGAAGCTCTCCAAGAATCCGCTTGTCTCGGCTAACAAATCCAAAGGCCGACCTAAAGGCAGCAAACTGGCGGTGCCTAGTACGGGTGTGTTCCAACATACGCGTGCCAGACCAAACCCTTGTCACAAGGGACTTAACTTCAACGATAGTACAGGATGGGGGTAGCCAACTCCCTATGATCCATAACAACCCTCATTCCAACCGGTCGAAGATCCGTACTGGACCGACATGGATGCCTCCGAAAGTGCAAGCTATCAGCGACCTACCATCTACCTTCAGAAGGCGAAACTCAAGGGTCCGAGCTGGAGAGTGACAGGATCCACGGTAACCTCTATTTACCCTCACCTGATGTCCGTCTACATGGCCGAAGGTGATAATGCACGAAGAGCGAGGGATCCAACCATGAACAACATATAGAAGCCCTTAAGACGGGACTGAATACATTAAAAGATACCATCCAGGCCTTGACTTCTGTTGTCCTGGAGATCAAGGATAAATTGACATCCAACACTTTTACTCCAGCAAATCAAGACCCAGGAATGAATGGGGAGTCCAATGCACCTCCGCATGCACCGTCTCCTGTCATAAACCAAGCACTATCGACAGTCATCTGCTCCGTCAATGACTGGGCCCACAATGTCAAACGACATACAGCAGGCTCTCAAGGAGTTGTACGCTCACTATGATGCCAGAAAAAGTAAGAATCACTCCAAAAGATGGGGATCCGGCAACCATATTCCTCTGAATGGGATAATGTGATTTATCCTCAAAAATACAAGCCACAGATGCTTGCACCCTTCGATGCGAAGGAGTCTCCCCGTCGGTACTTAAGATACTTTGCCTCAGTAATGGGACATCTGCCAAAGGAGACGCACTGCTTACAAATATATTGGTAGGGGCATTACAGGGGTTAGCCTACGAATGGTTTTGCAGCCTCCCGATAATTGCATCTCGTCATTCGACGATTTGAAGCGCCTATTCCTTGCTCGATTCTACGAAGGTGGAATAGACATGACGATGTCTACTCATTGTCCACAAGGAGAAAGAGCATGTAAGTACTTACATTGAGCGCTTCCGCCAGGCAGCCTTGAGGCTACCACCTGGTGGCCGAGCCCATGCTTATGGATTTGTGCTGCAAAAATATGCTCCCCACAATCAAATTGTAGCACAGTGCCCCATGTATAAAATGGATTCCTTTCATTATTGGTACAGACATGGCTGGAAGAAAAGCTCGAGACGCACAATCGCTGGACTGAGTTTCCTTCACTGGAGGACAAAGGGAAACGCTTATCCAACAATAACCCTACCAACAAGGACGGAAAAGGGAAGCAGGCCCTAACCATCAACATCTCCAAAGGTTCAGCGTCAATGAACCTGAAGCCCTCAGAAGCAGTGAAATGAAAGGAAAGTTCTCCTTCAATGACGAGGATGTATCGGAGCTCTTCAACATGCTGATGAAGTGTGTGATAAGCTTCAACTCCCGCCTCCCAAGATTCCTCACGAAGTGGAAAAAGTGGACAATCCAAAGTACTATTATTATCATCAGTATGTTCACCATTTAAACAATGTAACTGCTATGTGGTTAAATAAGCAGATTCAGCAGCTCATTGATGCCAATGTCATCTCACTCGATTAGGAGGACAAGACGGTCACCGCTAATATGATAACCCTATTTCCAAAGACAGAGAACTCAAGATGGTGTTATTACCATCCCAGGGTGACAATGGAGATGGTCAACCTTCTACCGGCCCGTCACAATGCTTAGGGCCTCATTCCGCTTACGACACCTCGAGGTGAAGTTATGTGGGTCTATCCTAATCTTGCCCCGGACATGATGCTACCAGTAGCGCACTCTGTCAAGGGAAAGAAAGCCAAGTCATGTCGTATGGCAGTGGGGCTGATCAAGTCCATCTCAAACTCCTACAACAGATAAGCAAAAGTAAAAGGAGGTTCGCTTTAACAAACCTCTGAGGATAGGCTTAGTGATGGGCCTAATCAAGCCCTGCAACTTCGATATATTGGCACAGCTCACCAATATTCTGGCAAGGCTCTCGCTCTTCGAGCTCCTCTATCTCTCCAAAGAGACTCGGGACGCCCTCAGCGAGGTATTGGTCAATGTTGATTCCATACTCAACCAGGTCCAGCAGCCTAAAGAGGATCCTGTCGCTTGCCCACATTACCACGGTATGGTCGAGGTGATTCCAAACATCACCTTCACCCAGCAGGACATGTTGCTGAAGAACAATCGACACAATAGACCCCTGTACTATACATGGTACATTAGTACCATCAAGGTCGATCGCATCCACGTCGACCATGGCTCCTCCCTCAGCATAATTCCTTGGAGTTTACTCCAAACATTGGGGATTCTGATGCATCGGCTGACCGCATCAAACACTACAATCAATAGTTTCAATGCCAGAAAAGGTAAGCCCTTGAGCAAGATCCATCTGAAGTGCCAGATAGGTGATCTTTAGACGGACGTGATTTGTTATGTCATTGATGCAGACATAAACTACAACATGCTGTTGGGTCGA
Organism: Iris pallida; assembly: GCA_029216955.1. Taxonomy (NCBI): domain Eukaryota; kingdom Viridiplantae; phylum Streptophyta; class Magnoliopsida; order Asparagales; family Iridaceae; genus Iris; species Iris pallida. The sequence goes on from JANAVB010023123.1 coordinate 9,133, forward strand.
CCATGGATTCATGAGTACATGATCGTACCTTCTACTCTCCATCAATGCATGAAATATGTGGCTAGCGACGGGACAATCAAGACTGAGTTTGCTGACATCGACCCATTCTGAGGGCTCGAAGCATACAACAGTGATGCTGATTTGTACAAATCAGTTCCCTGGGACGACAATGCCAATGATGCAGACGACAAGGCAGAGACTGCATCGAAGAGCGCAGCCATTACCGAAGAGCCGCTAAGGATTCGACTAAAGGAAAAGCCTCCCCAAACATCAGAACCTCTTGTCATCAAGCTTCGAGAAAAGGCTCCTACTAACTTGTCCTCGACATCGTCAGCAGCAAGTCAGGAACCTATTCGGGTAAAACTGCCCCGAAGGGTCCCAAAAGCAGCCATGAAGTTGCAAAAATCTTCGACTCCAGATCCCTTGGTAGTCAAATTAAAGCGTAGACCTGCCTTCTTCTATGGCAGCCCCGATTCTCACTGATGAGGAGTTAGGGAATTACATATGCGCCAATGCTGATGCGCACACTTTAGACGATGTAATCCCTCGGGATAAAATTTTGCATTTCATTAAGAAAGTTGTATTTGAATTAATCTTGTGCGCACTAGAACACTGTGTATTTCTTAGATAATGCTCTGTACATGCTATAAACACAAGTGACAACCGCTAATCATTCTAGTCGATTTGTCTCTCCCCCGAATCCTTACTTTGGTCGGGTAGAACATCCTCAAAGACTCACTCCTATAGAACTGGAACCCGATAATGGCAAGATGCATCTCTACTGTTACACTGCTCAATCCAAACACCTTATCCAGAAGAAGCGTTATGATTTGACCAGCGGCATAATGGCAAAGGCCGACGCCTCCTTTTACGGCTTCATGCTCTAAAGGGAAAGTCTCAAAGTTACTACCAGCGTACTCGCCGGAGGTTGGATTATATTACACCAACAACAACTTCAGAGAGTTCAGAGTCGGAGGTCATGATGTACTCCCACTCCTCTAATTCCTCAACCTGGGACTTCCGTCACCAGTATCGGCCAGGCCTTCAAGAAAATATTACCCGTCAATATTGTCTCGGCGAATCCTCCAATCGAGGAGGAAGACCAGACGCTAGATTTCTTCGAGGAAGAACCCTGGGCTCAACGCCTAGGATCCCAATGGGAGTGGCACTTCGAACAGCGAGAACCTTCCACCGAGGATGAAGTCGTTTAAGTCGACCTATGAGATGAAGCTTCACCTAAACCCATCTTTATTAGCAAAAGCTTGACTGGAGGAGACAAAGAATCTCTGATACAACTTATCCGAGAATAAATCGATGTCTTCGCTTAGAGCTATGAAGACATGTCGGGCTTAGACCCGCAAGTCGTAATGCACCGACTCAACATCCTGTCCAACGCTAAACCTATCAAACTGCAACATCGTTGCTTGCGTCCCAACATCATGGATGCTATCGAGAAAGGGGTCAAAAAACTCATAGACATCGGCTTCATTCGTGAGGAACAACATTCAGATTGGGTAGCCAACATTGTTCCCGTCACTAAGAAGAACGTGAAGATTCGAATCGACATATACTTCGGGGATTTCCACCCGGCTTGTCAAAAAAATGAGTTTTCCCTTCCGGTCATTGACGTGATGATCGACAAGACTTGTAACTTCTAACGTATGTCCTTCATGGACGAGTTTTTGGGCTAACCAGGTCAAGATGTTCCTTGAAGGCGAAAAGCATACTTCATTCTGAACTCCAAAAGAAATCTACTATTACACAGTGATGCCTTTCAGTTTGAAAAATGCTGGAGCGACATATCTGTAGGATATTAGCACCGTATTCCGTAAATACCTCTACAAAATGGTGGAATATTATGTTGATGACATTGCAGTTAAAAGTCAGAGGAAAACCAGTCAACTAGACGACCTAAGGATGGTGTTCGACTTGATGCAAACACATCGGCTAAAGATGAACCCAACCAAGTTTTTCTTGGGGGTTTCCAACGGCAAGTTCTTGGGCTTCATCGTCATAGCTAAGGGTATTCACATTGACCCTGAAAAGACTAAGGTCATTCTAGACAAGGCTCCTCCGAAGAATCTTCGTGGGCTTCGAGGCCTGCAAGGATGCTTGGCATATATCAGAAGATTCATAGCAAATCTCTATGGAAGATGTCAACCATTCATCAAGCTAATAAAGAAATGGGTTTCTTATATATGGATCGAAGAATGCTAGTGCGCATTCGACGACATCAAGAAATATCTCACCAGCCCACTAGTCGTGGTAGCACCAATCATGGGAAGGCCCTTCCTACTATACGTTAGAGCCATGGACCATTCTCTGGGCGCTTTGCAACCCAGAAAAGCAACAAAGGCCACAAACATTCAATCTACTATCCGAGCAGGAACATGATTGGTGTCGAATATTGGTACAATCCTGTTGAAAATGAATGCCTCGCTTTAGTCTTCACCATCCAAAAGATGCGTCGTTATGTGGATGCACAGATAATTTACGTCATCTATAGAGTCAATCCCCTCAGAGTCCTTATGACAAAGCCCGGTGCGGTAAACTAACGGTTAGCCACATGGGCAATCCTTCTGATGCCGTATGATATGGTATTCGTCCCACAAACGGCAGTTAAGGGTCAAGCATTAACTGACTTCTTGGCGGCACATCCTGTGCCCGAAACGTCACAGCTTTACGATGGCATTCCTGACAAAGTTCTAGAGTCTAATGCGGTCTAAGACAATCCTGTCTGGCGAATGTTCTTCGACGGCTGTTCAAGAACAGGCCCTAAGGGCAAAATTATCGTAGGGTCAAAGTAGTCCTCATCACTCCTGATGGTCTAGTCATCCACTATGCATTTTCTTTAATGGAATCATGTACCAATAAGGTTGCTGAATACAACGCTCTCATCATCGGACTCTAACTCGCCAAACAGTTAGGGGTTGACTACCTGGAGGCCTATGGCGACTTGAAACTTAGACAGGTACGAGGCCAATACGAGGTTCGACATGAAGACCTGGTCCCTTACCATCATGTGACAATCGACATCTACCTTTAAATGGTTCTTTATAGAATATGTACCTTGATTGCAAAATCTGGAGGCCGATGCCCTAGCCGGTCTAGGCGTATTCTGGCAGCTTCAGTCGGAACCCAGTACTCCGTCACAGTGATAGGTCGGGAGCTGGTTTACCTGAAGAACAATGTACATACGTGTCTGAGTTACTCTGTATAGACAGACACTAATGTTGACATTCGAGACTGAGGATTTCCCGTTCATAGACTATGTAGTATACGGAATCCTACACAAAGACTCGAAGGAAGCCAATTTTATCAAAATGCGCTCACTCCGGTTCTTCTATGACACATCTACCAAAATGCTGTATCGATGGAATTCTCCTTCGGTGTTTATCTAATGCTGAAGCAAAGGAAGCACTATGGGAGGCACACGATGGTACTTGTGGAGCTCACCAGCCTGGTCCTAAGTTACAGGACCGACTGTGTCGTACAGGCTACTACTAGCCTACTATGCTAACATATGTCGTTGATTATGCTAAGAAGTGCTGGATATGTCAGCTGCATGCTGACTTCATCTACCAACCTTCTAAGTTCTTACACCCCACAGTGGCCGCCTGGCCGTTTAAAGCATGGAGAATGGATATTATTGGGCCAATTAGCCTGCCATCCTCCAAACGTCACCGGTTCATCCTTACCATTATCGACTACTTTTCCAAGTGGGCAGAGGCAATACCATTGGCAGAGGTGAAAATCTTTAATGTGATTAGCTTTGTTAATCATCATGTCATCTACCGCTTCAGAGTTCCTCGAAGGATTATCCATGACAATTGCCCTCAGTTTGTAAGCCACGCTTTCCATTGGGTTTGTTATAAAAACCGGATACGAAATGTAGCATCAACGGCCTACAATCCTGCAGCGAATGGGCTAGCCAAAGCATTCAACAAGACAATTGCCAAGCTGCTCAAGAAAGTCGTATCTTCCAATAAGCGTGATTGGAATGAAAAACTCGGCAAATACCTATGCGCTTACCAGAAGACCGTTCAGACACCCACTGGCAATACATCATTCTCTCTCGTCTACGGTAGTGAGGCGGTACTCCCTCTGGAGATCCAGATTCTGTCTATACGGGAAGCTATCACTAACTAGCTGACAGATGAAGACAATCAACACCGTCGGTTGCAAGAGTTGGAAGCATTGGACGAGAAGCGTCTGCTAGATCAATAGCGTATCAAAATCTACCAAGCTCAGATTTTCGGATTCTTCAAAAAAGGTCAAGGAAAGGGCATCCCAAGTGGGCAACCTCGTCTTATCAGTTCGAAGACCGATGGTGATGATCCATAAGACTGCTGGAAAGTTTGAACCTAAGTGGGAAGGATCGTTCGTCATAGAGACAATCTATTCGAATGGTGCTTACCGGCTAGCCAAACCTAACAGTGATTTGCTAATGATGCCGATAAATGGCAAATTCCTAAAGAAATACTATGTCTGAGGTCTAAAATACTATGTATTTCCACATCCCCCGCGGATGCTTATGGATTTATTAACGAAGTCATCCCTTCCTCATTTCCCTGATAAAAAATCCAAGTCCATATTGCCTCTGAGTTATTTTTCTATACACCAACCAAGTTCATGCCTACCATGTCCATATTATCTCTGTGTAGACATTTCTCCATGACAAATCCAGTGTTGTCATATCCATCTATACAATATTTTACGTCCATATTACCTCTGAGTCATTCTATACATCCCCCAGAATCTATTCCTACCATGTCCACATAACCTCTGAGTAAGGAAAGTTCTACCACAAAAATTGTTGTTCACCATGTCCATATTACCTCTGAGTAAACACCACATCCCCAACAGAGTTACGATATTACAAAGAATTCACAATATGTGAGCAATAAAGAAGGACAACTTTTTTTTGTATTCATAAAAGAAGTTCTACTACATCAAAAATGGAAAAAACCCTCTAATAGAGGGGAACAAAAAAAAAAGAAGACATACAAACTGTTGTCTATGTGGGTCGGCGAATCAACTCATGGATCCGACTCCGCAGGAAGGCAACCCTGGGTCCAACAGACTCTTTGGCCCTGTGCTCTGCTTCTGTACGTCTGGCCGCCTCATCCCTAAGATGGGACATTCCTTGGTATGCAGTATCCAACTCTGCCTGTCAGGCACCAGCACTTTCCTTCTCCTGAGCTAAGGCTTCGGATAATTAGCGAAGGGATCCCTGCTGCTCCTTCGATTTCTCGAGCTTACTTTCTGCGAGGGCCAAGGTCTTTTCCAAATGCCGAATTTGCTCGCAAAGGGCTTCGCACCTCCAGGAAAGATTGGCGACAAACATAGGCTTTCTAGACGGTAGTCACTTTGATGATTTTCGACTCGATCTCAACGATCCTGTTGGCAACAGTTTCTCGCTCCAGTTCAAGAAGGAAGAGTCAGCAGTCCATCTTCTCTAACTCTGCGTCCGCTATGGCCGAGATGTTATGCTCAAGGCCTTGAAGCTCCAAGGTAGCAGCTTCTAACTCTATCAGAGAGGCCTCCAGGGCATCAGCTTTTGCCTAATATCCTGGATACTCGTGCAGTGCCATCAACTGGGCCCTTACTGTAGACCGTGCCAGCGTAAACGTTCGATTTTTCTCCAAGACAACCTCTATACCGTGCTTAAAAGCATTGTAAATGGTGCCAAGGAATAGGTTGGCAAAACAATCACCGTCAGCCATAGTCATTAGGGTCAGTGGAGGCACTATCACGGAAGGCTCTGAAACATGAGCAACAGTCGCCGCAGTCATTACACGACCAGAGGGTACGGCTGAGACGGGAGCAGCCGTCATTGAGGATGAGCCCGCCAAAGAAATGGCGACACTAGTCGTAAGTACTGGAGCGGAACCTCCTGGAGGTGAAGGCCCCTTCATTATCGAGCCAACTCATATTCCCCCAACCGGCTCGTCAGTGGTCACAACAACCGACTCGTTAGTACTTGCCCGACTGGCTTGTCAGCAACCGGTGCATTAGCGGTCTTCTCGATCGGTGCTTCATCGGCCTCCTCGACGGCCATCTCGGTGGCTACATCGACCAACTCAACAACCGGCTTGTCAATAGTTTTTTCGACAAACTTGTTGACAGTTTTCTCGACAACCATTTTAGTGGTTGTGTCAACCGGCTTGTCAGTAGACTCCTCGATCGCCATTCCAATGGCCACATCGACTGGCTCCTCATCGACCAACTCGTTAGCAGTTTCCTTTACCTGCACTTCCATGGTCTCCTAGGTTGCTGCTCCAATGACCATATTGGCCAGCTCTTCAATGGCCTCCTCGGCAGCTTTCATAATAGCCTCTTCGACCAACTGTTCAATAGTAGCCTTGATCGGCTCCTCCATGACTTTGCCAGCTAACTCTTCAATGGCTTCCGCTGTCAACCTTTCAGTGGTCTCTTCGACCGGCCCTTGGTACGGATCTCTGATGTCTTTCAGGGGTAATTCATCGGCTGCTTGATCCTCCTCACCTTCCAAAATGTCTGGGTTCTCTTCAGCTACTTCCTCAGTATGTGTAGGAGATTCAGTAAGGAACCCCGGGCAGTGCCTTTAGTATATTCAACTGTTCGGTACATCTCGGATGCAGTTTCTGGAGTCATGCCTTTGGCCACTACAAGACTAATACCGGGTATCACGATAGACTCGTCCGCAGTTGGCTCTATGAAAGTTGCTCGCTGATGTGAAGCAATTAGCTCCAAAATGTCCCAAGTCTCATACTGAAAAGGGGCAGGAGAAAAAACATCTTTCGAGTCAGCAACCTTAGTGGCTGTAGTTGTCGGGTTCTCCCTGGGACACTAGCCTTCTTAGAATTCATGCTTGTACGCGCCTCGACATTCAAAGGACCCACAACATAGGCGATTCCTTCTTCCATTCTCAAAGAAGAACTTTTGGCAGGCGCAGGGGTTGTAACCCTAACCTTTGAATGTAGCAGGGACACCCAGGAGCGGGCTTCTCAAAAAGTTCCCTGAGTATCTCTGACCACCCAGACTCCCTCTTTGTATGTACAAACGAAACAACAATAAGCGAAAAGCACGGGATTAAAACCAGAATAAAAGGATTAAGGTATACTTGTGAAGAAGATTCAACAGGCGGAGTATTCTGCCGCGGTAAAGACTGTCGCATGGATCCGCTATGTCTGGGTACAGCCCGTTTGGTTCTCTTAGTAGGAGGAGAACTCACCTCCGAAGGAGCTCGATGTTTTGATGAGGTACTCAAGGGCGCGGGTATCCTCTTTTCTTTTTCGAGAAGTACTAGAACCATCCGAGGACCTACCATTCGATGATGCAAGCTCTCGGAGACACACAATGGCCGACTGAGGTGCCTCCAACTTTGTCCTCTCAATCAGACTACCTTCTCGATCATAGCCCGACGAGAAGTTATTCTCCAAACAGTGAAACTTCATAGTGGAATACATGATGAGGGTCTCCCCTCGTATTACAGGGATCGTAAAATTCGCTCCAGTGCACCCGGCATTGTAATAAAACCACGCACGGGTGCCATCCAGCAAACTTTCCAGATAACCAAGGTAAGAGCTTGGGTTATTCATCATCGTCTGGCTATAGCCGAACTGGGATGCCCTGGTGAAGCCATTTCGCCCGTTAGTAGTTACGTAGCGTCGCATCTCCCTCCTCATAACTCTTAACGCCAAACAAGCCATCAAATAATGGTAAAGGATTTCATCTCGACGGAATTCACTGTCTCTTCCTCTGCATTATTATTTTTCCTCGAGAGCTCCCGCAGACCGCGTAGGTATTACACACCATGGCTGGGAGCAAAGCCAGTGGATGCCCAAAGACCAATTTTACAGCCTATATAATGAGTTCTCAATTAATCTGCCCCACCGAGCCAGAACCTCCAGGCACCACGGCCTTGCACAGCCATATCATCAAGAAAGCAGCCAGCACCGCTTTCGGACTCGAGACGGTCAAGTTCTGGCAGAAGTAGTTATGTACTATGGTGGTGGGATTCCCTTCAACATCTACTGAAAGTGCTGATACTGACCTTCCCCGGCTTTGACGGTTCTTGCGTGAAGATATAGTCTTTTCAAGCAGAAATGTGTGATGAGTCTTCGCAGAGTCCTGTCGTACACATACTTGATGATGGCAAAGTAGTTCTTTGTACACTGCTATCATGGTAGGGTACTTGTTCTCCAACCCCAAAAACTCGTCTTTACTAGGAGTATATTCACCATACGACTCTTCACCCCAAGGCAACTTCAAGATGGCGTACATCTCATAGAGGGATAGCCCATCTCTCTACATGAAGTATAGGAAGTGCCAGTGTGGTGATTACATATCTCCAGCAATGCCACGAACAGGGGCTGATTGATCTCTATACCCTGTTCAGTGGCCCTTATAGCACGACGCAAGCCGATACCTTTCAGCTCTGTCTTGAACCTACCCAATACCCATTCGGTTAATTCGTGCCATTTAGCCTCACGATGGATCCAACCTTCGACCCAGAAGGATCCTTTCGGATATGTGCATCCTGTTACTAGAAGTCGATTGGCGAAAAGAGAAGCATGGAACGGATGTACATGATGAAACGAAAGAACGGATGTACATGATGAATATCCAAAAGAGACCCTTCGTATTTAAGGAAAGGCTTCGAACAACGTTATGAAACGAAATCATGATAAATCTTTTCCTAAAAACGAGGAATCGTCATCATTTTTAAATGAAACAATGGCTCAAAGACATTAAGTACTGACTGCTATTAAAAATGCTTATCAGCCTATCAAGAACCCGTTGCACACTTTCTGTGCTACGTGTCGATTCATGCTTCTGTTCAAAGTGTTCCAAACTTGTTCTAAGTTTGAAAACTTTGAAGGGGTCTTGTAGAAGCATGAAAAAGCGTAGCATCCACATAAGTTGCTACACATGCTGCAGAGAAGTGCAGAAGATATCAAGTTGCTGCGTACTTCACAAACCATAAAAGAAAAGGCTTTGTATTAAGGGAAATGCTTTATTAAAAAAATTATGTTTACAAAGATCTATTACAGACTCTTCATGATTATATTACATATAAAACTCTCTACAGCCTACAAGTACGTAGCCTATAACTCTACAGCCTATGAGTGTGCAGTCTACAAGTGTGCAGTGCCCCTCATAGTCAGAGCAAGTCACTTCCTCGTCAGTTGTGTAGCTCCTCTACTCCAATATGGCTAATGAAACAGTTATTGAGCAGGGCAGAGCACAACCGGTGGCTCTTCAGTTAGCAATCAATCCAAATCCGGTATCTTGAACCTCGAAGACCTCTAAGATGTTATTCAAGTTCGAACTCCTTATGCCAAACGCTCAAGTACATCTCGAAACTCGAAAGTTGTCCTTGACCAAGACTACAGCTTATTTGAACGAAGAGATCCACAACCAACAGTCGACTTATGCAATACCTATGGCCGTTTGAAGCTAAGTCGGGGTCGAGCATGACAGAAATGTCAAGAAACTATGAGTAAAGCCTTACCCAAAAGCTTCTCTTTATATAAGCTCACCACGTGGCTGGCGGTCAAAGGACTATGGATTAATGGGATGAACCTAGGACTCTGCACAATAAATCTCATTTAATGTATTCATTTGACTAAGATTTTAGTCGCCCCTCCTCTAGCCCCCCAAAAGGGGCAGCAGTTAAGGAGACTTTTGACTCAGCCATTGAGGAGAATTTTGACTCAGCAATTAAGGAGTCATTTTCTCCCTAGAAGCGTAGCCCATTCATAGTAGCCCAGAAGTGCAGCCCCTTCATGGCTCCTTCACGGTTACCCAGAAGTGCAGCTCCTTCATAGTTGTCTAAAAGCGCAGTGACTTCGATTCCTCTGAAAATAGTAAATAGACTCCGAAGAAGCGCAGCTCCTTCATAGTCGCCCTGAAGCGCAGCCCCTTCACTAGTCTCTTAGAGCTTTCCAGAAGCGCAGCTCCTTTCCGTCGCCCAAAAATGTAGTGACTTCGTCACTCCGCAGAAGCACAGCTTCTTCATGGTTTCCCAGAAGCACAACATAGCGGCTTTGACTCCATAGCGGTCATCCGTCGTCCAAAAGTGAAGTGACTTCGTCGCTCCCCAGAAGCGCAACTTGTATAGCGCACAGCTCCACCACAACGTGGCATCATGCCACGTGGCCAGTATGTCAGTCATATCTTTTTAGATACAATCACATCTAGTTTGTTCAAATAGGCGTATCTCCTCAAAGAACAATCAGATTCAGTTTGTTTAAAACAACCATACCTCTTCAGAAACAACCGAATCCGGTTAGTTCAAACTGCCGCTCCGAGATAAGATCGGGATCTAGTTTGTTTATACTGTTGTTCTTTCGATAGAAGCAGAATCTATTCGGTTTCATCCGAACAAGATCATCGAGCAATGGTCACACGCCACGTATCAGTTACTCGGTCATGTTGATGATCAAGGATACTAACTATCCAAAATCTCGATAATAGAGAATCCCAACGAATGATACATGTCAGCTCAACAGTAGCCCCCACAGTACGGTTACAATAGATTCTCCTGAAATCTCGTGTGTGCAGCGCTCCTATGGGCCAAATATCCCTTTGCACTTCCTATATGTGCAGCCTATAAATAGAAGAAGACTTCATTCATTCAGGACGGTTGGACGTCTTATTGATTGACAACCCATGTACCACTCATAGGCATCAGAAATTCAGAGCAAGTTCAGTTCGTCGTCAGATAGTCAACAGCATAAAGGAGCCATGCTCGATCTCCACTATCACATTTTCCCAGAATTTTTATCTTGATCTCTGGTTTTCTGTACTCTTTTTAATGTTTGAAATACAAAAGTTCGTCAACTTTTTGTTAATGGCAATCAACTAGGCCATATGTATAATATTAAAAAATATATTATTTACCTATATTGTTTATAAGTAATATTGCATATTGGGGCATGTAGTAAGGGGAATAACTGTCATTCATATGCATGTGTAGTAGAATACACTGTTATCATGATGCATATGTAAAGATGTATTAGTGTGTGCATATATGTATGTGTTATAGGCATTTTGGTGAATAACAGTAGAGGTTAACTATTGAATAGTGTAATTCGGGGTTTTGGTTTGGTCTGTACTCATTCCTGTGTGTGGCCCTCACTCTGCGCAGGGACACTCACAGATAGCAAGTATATTAGCCCTCTGTCACATCCTGCTCCCGAATAATCGGGTACATGTTGGACACGCCCAGCATTTGTTGATAGACACAACGAAGTAAGTTGTACAAGTCTAAGGAAAACTCCAAGTCACAAGGTAAAATAAACACCACAACATCTATAAACGTTCCCAGAAAGATAACCACAATCCATAAAGTCATTTGAGACAATATACAAAATCATCCAGAGATAAATCCAGTAAAAGAATAAAATGTACAACTAGGAAATTTTAATACAATATCCAAAAGTAAAGTCTAAACAAATGCACTAGATCCTGCAACACCAATGATGTCACCCTGCTCAACTATGGCCTCAAGCTCACCTGCAACATATCCTGTTAGGAAAAGAGCAAAGTACAATCCCGACAAAAAAAGTCTACAATGTAATCTGAAATACACAAGGATAACAATATGGACTAAACTACAACATGAAACAATGGTACAAGAACTAAAATATGAAATTGTAGTACAAGAACTAGAACAATGAACAAGACAATCAATGAATGTATGAATTTGAAATATTAAACTAATGTGTGACTGGCAGGACCACAATATCACAATATCACAATAGGGTTGGGCTTAATCATACGTGAGGTCTAGCGCGCTTCTTTCGAGTCAGCAAGGAGCGGATTCAGGTAGGTAAGCAAATCAATCCTGTTAGTAGCTAGTTGAGTTCGAGCGTCTGTTGTTGTTGTCAGTAACGAGGCACTGTATTGCCCTCCGAACGAACGGATTAGGCTCTGGGTTTGTCTTCGCTTGGAAGATGAGGGCGAGCCGGTTCTTGCCCGGAGTGAATTGTTTCTTTGACAATTTCGATGGTGTTCTTGTTCAGTCTATGAGGACAGAAGTAGATAGAGACAGCTGAAGTCGAATGTTCTCGGTCCCGATGTGTTGTAACTTCCATCCCGGACTGACAAGACACGATTAGGCTATTCACAATACCAAGCTAGGGATGTGGTCACACACTAGTCAATCCTCAATCCTCACAAGAAAAAATGCGACACAATATGATGAACAAGGCACAATACAATCATGTGAATCTCGTATCCAATATGAGAACATAAAGTATGACAGGAATACAAAGTAAAAGTTCAAGTCGGTGTACTTGCCTTGCTCTGGAAGAACGAGAGTAGTAAAGCATAAATCTCTATGTCCACCTAGATTATGGTACAAGTTGATTAGGTTCTAAACAATGTCAATTAGCTCAATATTGCTAACTAGCTGATATTGCTGCTAACCAAGAATTATTTTTATTAAATAATAACTAGCAATATTAGTACTAAATAAAATTTACTACAAAATTACTTAAGGAAAATAATAACATTACTCGATTTTACTAAATAATAATAAATGATCAACACTAATAAGGTTTTAAGAAAACAATTATAACTATCTGCAGATCACAAACCCAAACCCGACCTATGATTTGTAACACTATCCCCCAGCCCACAGTCCAGCCCTAAATTCTAAACACTGGCCCAAAGACCCGCAGCTAATTGCAGCTCAAAAATCTATTTCCTATTTCTCTACGAACAGGCAGCCCAACCTATATTCTTACTGCTGCTGCATAATGATTCCTGAAAATAGAATTAAAGCCCAAGAACATACTTGTCTCTACCCGCCCAACTCAATTCCTCTTAACCCTAACTATTAAATAACACTCACATACAGCTGGACCCTAGTCACAATAGGGAAATTTATGAAATGCCCAAAAACTAAAAAAGTTTCATGAAAAACCCACCGCTAAAAAAACTTTCATCGCGTGCCCAGAATTAGAGAAACTTATCCAAAGCAGGTTCCAAATGACCCTTTTACCCTTCTAATTTATTCAAAGCACCCGCGAAACAAACTCTTCAAAAAAAAAAGATTTTGATTCTTCATCTTCTTCGTTAAGCTGCTCACTTTCTATTCTTCCTCTTCTTCGATACGCTGCTCACTTTCGAATCTAGGTTTTCTTCTCCAAAATCTTTCCATGTCAAAATGGAGGTCAAAACATCTTTTTTTTGCGATTCAAAATTTTTGAAAGTCCGTCTAACGGAAAATCCGTTACTTTCAGGCTCCTCGGAAATACGCTCGTTTTGCGACAAACCGGGCCTCGTTTCGATCTCCCAGTCAAAAGTTATGGCTTTCCAAACTTTCAACTCGCCAATCTCCGTGGTAAAATAACGGAGAATGGCCATTTCTAGTGTTAAAACGTAGGAGAATAGTCATTCTCCGTACTAAATGACGGAGAATAGCCATTCTCCGTACTAAATGACGGAGAATGGTCATTTTCCGTGTCAAAACCACGGAGAATTGTCATTCTCCGTGGTAAAATCACGGAGAATGGTCATTCTCCGTGATATTAACACGGATAATAATCATTCTCCGTGATCTTTACACGGAGAATGGACATTCTCCGCCATTTTTTACAACGGAGAATGGTCATTCTCCGTCTTTTTCGACACAGAGAATGATCATTCTCCGTGATATTAACACGGAGAATGACCAATCTCGTGTTAACATGGAGGAGAATGGTCATTCTCCGTATTGAAAAAGACGGAGAATGACCATTCTCCGTGTTAAAACTACGGAGAATAGCTATTCTCCGTACTAAAATGATGGAGAATGGCCATTCTCCGTCACTTTACCACGGAGAATGGTCATTCGTCGTGATATTAACACGAATAATAATCATTCTCCGTGATCTTTACACGGAGAATGGACATTCTCCGTCATTTTTTACAACGGAGAATGATCATTCTCCGTCTTTTTCGACAGAGAGAATGGTCATTCTCCGTGATATTAACACGGAGAATGACCAATCTCGTGTTAACATGGAGGAGAATGGTCATTCTCCGTATTGAAGAAGACGGAGAATGACCATTCTCCGTGTTAAAACCACGGAGAATAGCTATTCTCCGTACTAAAATGACGGAGAATGGCCATTCTCCGTCACTTTACCACGGAGAATGGCATTCTCCGTGTTAAAACCCATAGAAAATTGTCATTCTCCGTGGTTTTTAACACGGAGAATGCCATTCTCCGTGGATTTTAAAACGGAGAAAAGTCATTCTCCGTCATTTTAGCACGGAGAATGGTCATTCTCCGTGGTGGAGAATGGTCATTCTCCGTGGTTTTAACACGGAGAATATTTTGTTTTTTAGAAAAATTTTGTCAGGAATAAAGAGTTTCATTCTTCTTTCAAAACGATGATAATTCTTATGGAAAAGAAGAAGAAAGATCTTCTCTCCACAATTGACCTAATCGTCAGAAAACTTCAAATGTCTCCACGATTAAGATGATGATGATGGTGATGATGATGAAGAGCGATGATCTGAGTTCGACTGAAGAAAAGCACACCGAACTACGAACGATCTTTGCGATCTCCTCCTGAAGATGAGAGCAATGGAATTCAGATTTCCCGTGAAGAAGAAGAAGACGAAAATCGCAATCCAAATCTGAGTTTTTTGAATTCAAATACATATAGATGACCAATTCGCGCGGAGGGGTAGTTTCGGTATTATAAAAATAGAAGTTTCCAGCGGGTGGCATCTAAAAGGGAATCTTGGAATATTAACGTGAAAATACTTAATTCTGGGTATTTCATAAAACTCATCCAGCGGGTGGGCATTTCATAAAAGCCCACCCGAAATTGGGTTTCTCAGCAATTTCCAAAGTCACAATTGTCATAAGCTGTCTCTTCCAATCTCGAAAAGATACGCCAGGATGACTCATCAAATTTTGAAGAGGTAGGCCGACTCTACGGTTTTTGGAAAGTTAAGGCTGTCATTAAATGAAAACAAATAAGAGGTCCATCTCTCTCCTCACTCATTATTTTCCAGCTGCAAGAAAAACTCAATACATACTCCTCTTCTTCATTCACTCTTCAATTCTTCCATTCCCAGCCGAACACACAAAGGAACCCTAGATTTAGATCTGTTCTCCTTCTCCAACTATACAGCCGAGTGATCCTAACCCGAAACTCTGAACTCCTTCTTCTCATTATAGCTACTGCATACAACTAAATCCCTACTTTATACCTCTCCATTGTTGCAATAAAAGAAACCCTAACCCTAATGACAGCCTGTAGCGTGGCTCGAGGACCCCTGCGGTGACAGATGGAGAGGCGGTAGAGATCCGACTGTAGAGATCCGGCCCTAGCGTGGCTCGAGGACCCCTGCGGCGACAGATGGAGAGGCGGCTTTTCGGCTCCTCGACGGTTCTGACGAGAAGATCCGGTGGCGGTCAGTTCAGATCCGACGATAAGAGGTCATCCAAAAATGGCGGCCACTCGGCAACTCGGCGGTGGCAGGTCGGTTTCAGCGCAAGGCTCGAAGAGGTGACTCCTCGATTCTCGAAGGTACAATACGGGTTCGAAGCAGCAGCATGAATCTCGAAGAGGCAACACAGTCCTCGAGATGGCACAGCAGTGGAGGTCTGATGCTCCTGTTGTCTGCTAGCTGTGGCTCCTCGGCACTCGACGTCTCCGGCACTTGGTGGCGTGGTGGCTGCCAGATCTGACGGCGGCGAAGTCATCAACTTCGGCTGCTCTGGTCAAGATTTGACCGACGGTAGTGGAGGCTCCTTGGTTCAGGTGCTGGCTCGAGCCACGAGGCAGTTGTTCGGAGCTCGAATGATCGACGGCTGAACGCAGAGCTCCAACGAGCGGTGGCACTCCGGCCAGATCAATGGCAGAGAATAGTGAGAAGAGTGCACACAGATGACATGGAAAGTGTGTCAAAAAAGTAATAGTTTAATAGCTGTTGAACACCTCCAATATTTATATTAAAATATTATAGTATGCTCCAAGTCAGCCCTAGTGGCACTACTTGTAAATTTTAATAGATATAGGGTTTTAATAAAGAAAGGCTAAATAACTGCTAACTCACTAACTAATTACACTAATTAACTAATAGCATTCACTAAATTAATTAATAGCTAATTGGAATAATCTAGAATTAACTGCACTAATTTTCTTTACAAAAATGTAGGCTAAAGCCCAAGATCCAAAGCCCAAAGCCCAAAGCTTTTGGTAGGCTTATCTAGAACCTTATTAAGTTAAAATAATCTAGCAATAAACGTCTAAATGAATCTTTATTAGCAATAAAAATTAGGATTAAAATTATCTAAAATAAGATTAGTAAATGAGAACTGAATTAATCATCATTAACCATAATTAATAATTCTGAATTAATCGTTAGAAATCCTAACAAGAATTAATAATAATACCTAGGATTACAAAATAATAATTAGGATTATTAAATAATAATTAAAATTAATTAAAATAGAATTTAAAAATTAGTAATAACAAAATTATTCAGAAGAATTATAACCATAATTAACTAAATTCGAATTATCTATTTAAAATTTATATTTACTATTTAAACCAAGTTTAAAAAGCAAAATGATACTTTTCAAAAAAAATGCAGGAAATAATTTAAATATTCATAAATAAAAAATTCAGGGAGTTACACCCTTTGTGTAGATGTGCACAGTATGGGGTGAGTACATCTAGGCTAGGGGGAGGTTCTTTCCTGTGTTGAATACAGAACAGTCTAGGTATCAATATAGGGAAACTGAAACAAAGTATCAATGAGCACAAGAGATGCCTGTGTTTACGTGCTAATGGACATATAGAAAGAGAGTACCAGCTGACTGTAGGAGCTTTGTATCTACAGGAAATAACCCTATATATGTGCAGACCACAATTGGTCAAGGGACTAATTTCTGTGTTAGTATTGGGCAGAGATTTGATTAGTAGGTGCACTAGTGTATAGAGAGAAGTGTTTCCTGAGGTTGGTTAGATATAGGTAATAGGAATTACTTGTGTGTGTTGAGAGCAACAAGTTGTACTTGGCGATATCTGTACAGTTGTGTGTGAAATTAATAAAGGGAGTAGTGATCTGTTTTTAGGAGTTTTGTTCTAAGCACCAATTTGACAGGGAATGCTAGGCAGTCATGGGCAAGCACAGGGCATTATCTGTGAGTATCAGTAATTGGACAGGGTTCCACAGTTAATCGATGCACCTGTGTGAGTGGGCTAAGGGACTGATACATAAGAGTATCAGTCAACTTTGGACAGGGAAATTAGAGTGTCAAGAACATTGGGTTTAGTAATAGATTCAGGAATATAAGCAGGGGCACTTGAGTATGTATGCTTCTTCAAGAGATTAGGTAGGTAAGTGTCAGTAGTGTGAATGTGTTTCCTAGAAGAGTCTAGTGTAATGTCAGTTACATATTTGTGTCTGTGTGTAGTGCTGCAAGTAGCTACTGCAGGGGAGATTTGGGGACAAATCTTATGTGTTCAGACCACAATAGGTTAGGGACCAATACCAGTGTGTGTACGAGCATTACCTACACAATAGTTTGCCTTCCTTTGTTGTGTATAGCAGCACCTGTGCTCTTCCAGAGTATCAGAGGTGTGCACCTATGTGCAGTGTACTGATGGCTTATTTTGTGCACAAGGTTTAGGAGAGGCTTCAGTAGGTATCTATTGTCATAGGCAGGTAGGACTTAGAGTGTAT
>JANAVB010023124.1:0-52577 GCA_029216955.1 Iris pallida
GCAAGTTTGAAAAATTATTCGAAGAGATGGTTAGATCTAGGCGAGACACTGAGGTTCATTTCAGAAATTTGAATCAAAACACGCCACCAGCATCATCGAATGCTGTCCCTGTCAATGACAATCAATCATGGGGTTTTAATCCATCGTTGGGAGCTTCCTCAATTTTTCCACTGAACAAACACCTAGTGTGCAGGGAAAATATTCCAATCCACCATTATTGCCAACACCTCCACATTTGAATGCCCATCACGAACCCAGTAATTAGGTCCAATGGGAGTCAACCCTCTCCTAGACTGAAACTTCCAGAGTTTGATGGGGAAGGAGATGTGGTTGAATGGCTGATGAGGATCAATAATTACTTCAACTTACAACACTCCTGAGATGGACAAGATCAAAATTATTTCTGTCCAGTTAAAAGGAACAGCTGCATATTGGCTAGATTGGTTCATGAATATAAAAAATGGGATGTTGACATGGGGTGAATTCTGCAAGGCCATTCGTATGCAATTTGGACCTTCCCAGTTCACAAACCATATAATTGATTTGAAGCTACTCAAACAAGATCACAGTGTGCATGAGTATAATACCCAATTTCAGAAAATCTCTAATAAGGTGCAGGGGTTTCCTGAAGACTGCTTAGTCAGTCAATTTATGGGGGGATTGAAGGAAGAAATCAGGTATGAAGTTCAAATTGCAAATCCCAGCACTCTTCTAGCAGCTATGCAATTGTCCAAGTTGTATGAAGCTAAAAATCTGGCAATCAAGAGGAACTAAAGGCAATGTGTTCAATAACAAGGCTTCAAGTGTATCCAACTACACTCAAGAATCCTCAACTGGGAGTAATGAGCAGGCAAAGAAGATTTTTCCTAACCCTGCAGGATCCAATGTTCTTCCTGAAGAGAAATTCCAGGAACACTATATCTCCTTCAGAAATCCTGAGAAGAAAAGGATTGGGGCTGTGCTTTCTCTGTGATGATAAGTGGTTTAAGGGGCACAAATGCAAGGAGAAGAAGCTGTTCATGCTGGTGGCAGATGAAGAAAACATGGAGGATAATGAAGTCAAAGACCTCTCAGAAGACATTACTGTCAGTACAGGAGCTCCTCCCAGTTTATTTGAAATATCCCTACAAGCTCTGTCAGGTAACTCTCCTACCTCTACTATGAAGCTAAGGGGAACTGTTAGAAATAAACCTGTGCTGATATTGGTGGATTCAGGATCCACCCATAGTTTTATAGACTCTGTTTTCTGTGAGAGGTTGGGACTAACACCACAGGACAACAAGCTATTTGAGGTCATGGTGGCCAATGGGGAGAAATTGAGCAGCAAGGGGATGTGCACAGGAGTCAGTATTGAGTGTCAAGGACATAAGCTCAAGGCAGATTTACTACTCTTGCCTTTACCAGGTTGCCAGATAGTCCTAGGCACCAATTGGCTTAGAACCCTTGGGAAAATAATCTGGGACTTTCAAGAACTCACTATGGAGTTTGAAGAACAGGGGGTCAACAAACTACTGAAGGGAACCAAAACTCAACTCCATCACCTCCAGGAACCTGATAGCAAGGAAATGAGGCAAAAGTCCCAATTCTACATCATCCAACTGTGCACCATAGAAGGAGATAACAACTCTGAAGAGCAAGTCCACACTGAGGAACCTGCCATATCTGCATTACTCAAGAGGTATAATCATTTGTTCGAAGAGCCAACAACTTTACCCCCCAAAAGATTATTTGATCACCAAATTCCTCTTCTTCCTGGGTCAATGCCAGTATGTAACAGACCCTATAGACAACCTTATATGCACAAAAATGAGATTGAAAGACAAATACAAGAAATGTTGAAAACTGGTATTATAAGACCCAGTAATAGTTCATATTCATCTCCAGTAATCCTAGTAAAAAAGCTGATGGATCATGGAGACTATGCATTGACTATAGGGGGTTAAATTTGAATACTGTGAAAGACACCTTCCCCATTCCCTTTATTGAAGAATTGTTTGATGAACTTCATGGAAGTCAGTATTTTTCTAAGCTGGATCTAAGAGCAGGGTACCACCAAGTGAGGATGGCAGAAGAAGACATCCACAAAACTTCAGGACTCATGAGGGCCACTACGAGTTTCTTGTCATGCCTTTTGGCTTGACCAATGCCCTCCACCTTTCAAGCTCTGATGAATGAAGTCTTTAGGAGCTACTTGAGGAGGTTTGTACTAGTCTTCTTTGATGACATCCTTGTTTACAGTGCCACCTTGCAGGAACACTGCAATCACTTGGAAGCTGTATTCAACAAGCTGGAAGCAGATCAGTTGAGATTGAAAAGGAGTAAATGTATGTTTGCACAGAGGCAAGTAGGATATTTGGGACACATCATCTCTGGCAATGGAGTTGAAGTTGATCAAGATAAAGTCAAATCAGTGGTGGAATGGCCTATTCCCCGTACCCTCAAAGAGTTGAGAGGTTTTTTGGGGCTCACTGGTTACTACAGAAGGTTCATTAAAGGCTATGGGTCTATAGCTAATCCCCTCACTGAATTGTTAAAAAAGAATTCCTTTCTTTGGAGTCCCAAAGCCCAAAATGCCTTTGAAGACTTGAAGTTAACCCTTACCCAGCCACCAGTACTGGCCATGCCAGATTTCACTGATGAGTTCACTGTAGAGTGTGATGCCTCTGGGTTGGGAATAGGGGCTGTCTTGATGCAGAAGGGAAGACCCATTGCTTATCTCAGCCAAAGTCTCAAAGGAAGGAACACAGCTTTATCCACATATGAAAAGGAAATGCTAGCAATCTTATTAGCAGTGAAGAAGTGGAGACAATATCTCTGGGGCAGGACCTTTGTAATCAGGACTGACCACAAATCTTTGAAGCATTTGTTAGAACAAAAAGTACACACAGAGGCCCAGTATAAGTGGATTTACAAGCTCCATGGTTATAGCTACAGAGTGGAGTACAAAAAGGGAAAAGAAAATGAAGCTGCTGATAGCTTGTCCAGGAGGGGGAAGTCTCATTAGCTGCTGTAACAGTGGTGTCTGCAGGATGGATACAAGACTTCAAACAACAGATGGAAGCCTCAGAGTATTACAAGAAACAGATGAGCAAATGGGAACAAGGAAAACTTGATCCTACCAAATATACAGTCAGGGATGAGTTAATCTATTACAAACATAGACTCCTCCTTGATCCTGACTCTGAATTTGTTCAAAGAATGCTGAAGGAACACCATGACAACTTGCAGGGAGGACATTCTGGAGTGGAGAAGACCTTGCACAGGCTAAGGAGAGTTTGCTATTGGAAAGGTATGAAGAGAGCAGTCAATTCTTATGTGCAATCATGTGAAATCTGTCAAAAGAACAAAGGAGAAAATGTGTCACCTGCAGGACTCTTGCAACCCTTACCTATTCCTGAAAAGGTTTGGGAGGACTTGTCCCTAGATTTCATTGAGGGTCTACCCCTTAGCCATCACAAAACAACCATAATGGTTGTTGTTGACAGACTTTCTAAATATATACATTTGTTTGCCCTTAGCCATCCCTACACAGCAGCTGATGTAGCTCAAGTCTTCTTGGAAGGAGTTTTCAAATTACATGGCATGCCTAGGACTATGGTTTCAGACAGGGACCCCATATTCACTAGTCAGTTCTGGAAGGAGTTCTTCAAGCTACAAGGAACCCAGCTGAAGTACAGTACTGCCTATCACCCACAATCAGATGGTCAAACAGAAGTAACAAATCGTTGCATTGAAGGATACTTGAGATGCTTCTGTGGACATAAACCCAGGGAGTGGAGTAAATTCCTGGTATGGGCAGAATTTTGGTTCAATACCAACTGGCATTCTGCCACCAAGATCACCCCCTTTGAAGTAGTTTATGGTAGAGAACCTCCTCACATACTCACTTATGTTCCAGGCTCTGTGCAAGATAGGGAGGTTGCTGCTGCAATCATGACTAGAGACAACACTCTGCAGCTATTGAAGGACAATCTTCAGTTAGCACAAGACAGGATGAAGAAGATGGTGGACTCCCACAGGACTGAAAGGACCTTCGAACCTGGAGATTGGGTATATCTAAAGCTACAACCCTATAGACAATCTTCTGTTGCCCACAGGAAACCTCAAAAATTAGCCCCTAAATATTATGGTCCCTACCAGATACTTGCTAAGATAGGGGAAGTGGCATACAAGCTTCTGTTACCTGAAGACTCTATGATACATCCTACCTTCCATGTATCCCAACTCAAAAGACACATAAGCAGGAGGGTCTCAGTTCAAATTGGGCAACCAAGTCAGATTGAAGAACTGATTCTAGAACCAGATTGGGTGTTGGACAGGAGACTAGTGCAAAGAAGAAACAGGGCAGCTGTGGACTTGCTTATCCAGTGGAAGGACTGCCCTATTGAGGAAGCTCAGTGGGTTTCCTATGAAGAGTTTGTCAAGAATTATCCTCACTTTGACCTTGAGACAAGGTCCAAATGAAGGGAGGGCAGTTGTTACATTGCCAGGGAGCTGCACTGAACGAGTACACCCACACTCAGGTGCTCAGCAGTGTGCTCACTCCAGCCTTGTGGCCTCACTCCAGCCTTGTGGATCACTCCACCAGGAGGGTACTTTAGTAATCACCCAATTTGTTAGTTAACCAGCCACGTTATGGCAATTGTTGTTAGCCACGCCACGTCAGCAATTCTGTTACAATAGCTGGACAGACCTGCAAGTGGTAGAAACTACTATAAGTATAGAAATTGTAAGAAGAAGAAGGTGTGTAATGAATTTCCTGAATTCCTACCTATAAACTTCTGAAGATCTTCTTCTTCTTCTAAACTCAGTCTTTCTTTCTTTTACTGATCCCTTTCTATCAGTTCTTCTTGTATCCAATGTCACAAATGTCCAATTTGCTCAGATCACCACCGTTTCCTGGAGCTCAAGGAAGAGGACATAACAATTGGACCCGAGGAATCGATCTCGTTGCGACTTTGATCAATAGGCGAGCACAATTCTTGATAGCTTCAATCACAATTGACAATCTATCGTTCACGAAGAACAAACCAGGACAAGAGGCTGGAGTGCGACGACACTTCGAGAAGTTGAATTCGACTTGGTAAGTCTTCTAATCTGGTTGGGATTCTTCTTTCTTCAATCCTTCCATTTCTTAGATCGAAACAATTAGGAAGACTCATCGGTCTCGTCTTTAATTCGTGAATGTTACCTGTTCGACGAAATGTCTGAATAAACTTTGTTGTCAGTTTTGGATGTGAAGAAGATCGTGTCATACTCAGGAAGACACTGTTAATTATACACTTTTGCTCAGGTATCACTCTCTTCGGTATATAAATGAGATTATCTTATATTTAATATCAGCCGATTTGGTTATGGCAAGTGGTGTATGATGGAGTATCCTGGGACACGGTTGTGTCGAGAGATGACGCTGGGTGGGTAGCATGAGTGAACACGGTTGTGACACTGACACTATGAGTGTTCAGGAGGGGAGGTCAGATTCCAGAGAGAAGTATTTGTCTTATACTGTGCAGAAGAACTTTGAGTTCGAGATGTTAGATTTGGAGTTAGCTGTTAGGCTTTAGGTTATGATGAATTATTTGAATTTTCATAAGCAGTGTGTTTGGGAATGATGGGTTAAAACGAGAACAGTCTGGGCTTTGAGCTTTATTAGTCATTTGATATGTATATTAGATTGTAGTAACGGGCCAGAGAATCAAGTGTTATTCGGATTATGTGTTCTGCTAATTTGGGTTCTGACCAGTAGGATTGAAATTAGTTGGTAAATAATAGCATGTGATGTGGACTAAATGAATGAGCAAGAGAAGTGGGCTTCAGTTGGCTGTGGTACAAGGTTAAGTTTCAGACCAAGTTTTGGCCAGTGGGCTATTCTAGACTAGGAATATTTAGTGAGTGTTTAGATGAGAGGATTTTATTAGTTGGCATTTATTATTAATTTTGTAATAGCTAGAATTTAGATAGTGGTAAACTAGAAAATCCCATTAGTGATTAAGAAAGGTTAGTAGTCCTTAGAAAATTGTTTAGGAAATTCTTTATGATATTATCTAAATGTCATTTCCCTATTTTTAGGTGATTAGAAGACATTGCCAATTCTCGTGAAGAGGTTAGTACATATATCTGAATTTTACTATCACTTGCATGCATGAGCACATACACTTGTCATCATGATACTTGCTTTACCTGTTTTACTTGCTTGCATTATTTTTCGTGTCGGGTGGGAGACATTTTAAAACATGTGATAGACTGATATTAGATAACTCGTGCCTGATAGCATATTATTATATGTCTGACGTCCATTACATGCGTGACTGATAGCATTGTCATCAGACATGTCTGATTATTGCATGACCGATAGCATTGTCATTAGATATGCTTGATTTTTACATGACTGATAGCATATTATTCATTTAATATGCCTGATACATATTAGTCCCCACATGTTGATGATGTCCAATTACATATGTTCACGTAGCTAGCGCGCATGCTCTATTATTTCTCATGCTTACCTGTCTTTTAGTTTCTCTTGCTTTACCGTTTTCTTGATATCATGTTGGTATATATTATTGATTTACATTGTGCTTTTCTCCATTCTTGACTTGATTGTTGATTACAGGTGAGATTGATCATTTAGATTGCTATGGCCAACAGATGGACCCAGCAGGGGAGCTCACTTTGGATGCTTGTCAGGACCGGGACTATATTCCCGAGATGCAGATTGATGTATTAGTTTATGACTGGATGTATTAAGATTGATGATATGTAGCAGACTTAGATAGCCTTTGTCTTTACCGATTTTGTACCCGGATATTCATGTAAAAGGCTGTAATGACTGCATATATAGTGAACTGTGATAGATAGTGGTAGATATTCGTGATAGATGTTGTGATGAGATGTATGATTACCAGATGATGACTAGACTAAGACTAGACGGCTGACTACCGTTGTCAACGACAGCATAGGTCGGGCATGACTCGATTCGTACCCGATTATTCGGGAGCGGTCGTGACATGTTTTTGTGGTGGCTCATGCAGGTCCTTAGGAAAGTCATCACAGCATAGGACCGTTATGATATGCTTTTATTTCTAATATTTTGTCTTATCTATTTTGCTAATTGTCAAATTCCTATTTTTAAAATAGGTATATGATCGTATTTCGTATTTGGGTGGTTTTCAAATTTCGTATTGGTTTAAATTTTACTTATTTTCTGGATTTGGATGTCTTCGTCGTAGGGTCTGAACTTTTGGTTATCGTTACCATATTAAATTACGGTTTGTATTATTTTATTATTTTTTTGGAGTCGGTGTTTTAGTTCCATTGTTATAATTACTCCTATTATTATTGTCATTGTTATTATTATTTTTAATAAATTACTTGTTCCTATATCTACCCCATTCCCCCAAAATATCTAAAATCTAACCCTCACATCTCTCTCTCACCCACTCTCACCTACTCCTCTCATCTCTTTTTCTCCTCACTGGAGAACAACCCCCCCCCCCCAGCTCATTCTCTCTCTTCACTCTCTCTCTCCCGACCACAGTCACCCCCAAACCCCCTCTCTCCTCCCTCAACTCTCTCTCTCCCCGATCCCTTACTCATCTCCCCTTCCCTTCTCCCGAGCTCATCTCCCCTCCCTTCACTTTCTCCATCTCTCAAGCTCTCCTCCTCCCTCTCGGCCTCCTCCCCATGGCCGTGGCCGCAACCATCTTCCACTACTGCCACCGCATGCGCCACCATCTCCCACCACGGCCACCTCCATCTGCCACCCTCGCCGTGGTCGCCCCCATCTCCAGCCCTCACCACCGCGACCGACGCCGCCCCATAGCCGCCTTCTCCCCGAGCTCCCTCTTCCCCTGGTCGTCGTCTCTGCCACCCCCACAGCCAGCATCTCCGCCACCACCACTTCCTTCCCTCTCTTCCTTTCTCCTCCGCCTGGCCGAGCCCCATGGCTGCCGCCCACCTCGACAACCCCCTCTTTCCCGTGCCGGCAGCGAGCTCCCTCGCCTCGCCTTGTCTCTCTCCCTCCGTTCTTCTCTGAGCATCGTGCCACCGCGGTTGCTTCCTCTGCCGCCGGGAGCTCGACCTGGCCGAGCTCCTTCGCCTCCTCTCTCCCCTCCTCGGTTTGGGTGCTCCACGGGGAGCGAGCCCCCTCGATCCATGCGCGCCTTGGGCTGCGTGCTGCCTTGAGCAGTGCGCTGCCTCGTGCAACGTACTGTCTCGAGCAGCGCACCCTCGTTCTGCGTGCACCTCTTGCTGCGTGCGCCTCGATCTGTGTACCTCGTTCCCCATGCACCTCGGTGTGCGTATCGGCCTCGGGGTGCGTGCTGTTTCGGTTTTTGTGCACCTAGATTCACGTGTTGCCACGGCCAGCGGGATGCCTCGATCCCCGTGCTGCCTCGGGCACCGTGCTATCTCGATTAGTGCATCTTCTCGATTTTTGTGTCTCGGCCTTTGTGCCCATCTCGGTTTTTGTGTCGCTCCGATTCGCGTACCCGCACCGATTTGTGTGTCGCCTCGGTTGCGTGCCACTTTGATCTCCGTGTCGCATTGATTTACGTGCATGCATCGATTTGCGTGCCTCATTGGTATGTGTGCTACCTTGGACTTTGTGCCATCCCGGTTTGCGTACACATACGAATTTGCGTACCGCCTTGGTTTGCATTTCACCTTGGACTTCACACCGTATCGATTTGCGTGCATACGTCGACTTGTATGTCGCATTGATTTGCGTGCTTTCTTGAATTTCGCTCCTTCTCGATTCGCGTGCACGCCTCGATTTGTGTGTCGCATTGATTCGTGCTTCATCCCGATATTCGTGATTTCCTCGATCTACGTGCGCGTCTCGATTTATGTGCATGTTATGTCTCATGTTCATCTCGATCTTTGAGTCATCTCGATTCTCGTGCGTGTCTCGATATACGTGCACATCTCGGTTTGCGTGTCAGTATCGATCTGCGTGCCTCGATTTACGTACGAGATTCCTGCACTGCTTGCGGGACCCACACGGTATAGCCTACTGCCATCCTTGTGCTTCATGTTATTATTTTATTATTTAATTCTAATAATTTTTTATTATGTGTTCCGAGGACATCGATGGACGTGCCACCTTGGATCGCGATCGCCGAAGACTGCTTACCTAGCCGAGCCCTCTAGGCAAATACCCCTTGCTCATCAATGGCTCTTGCCCTCTCTCCTGGATTTTATTGTATTTTAGTTAATTGTATTTGTTAATGTATAACCATGAGTAGTGTAGCATGTTAGTAGAACTGCCATGATGATAATTTAGGATAGCTTGGTTCGATACTGGTTTACGACCGTATCGAACAACTCGGACTGGTCATCCACACCTCCGAGGACACGAGCACGACTCCCGAGTATGGATTGTCCCCATATGTTCCGTGTCTGACTCGCGGTCGGGTAACGGCTTTGGCTACTATGTTTGTGACTCTGCATGTGACTTGGATATGACTATGGGTCTTGATGCGTCCTGCATGGCAATTCTTGTTGAATGTGTTGGCTTGGCGCCCAGCACGCATCGTAGTGCTGCTGGAGGCTGAGACTTAGTGTTCTCGACTATGGTTTGGTTTCCAGTACGCATGGTAGCGCTGCTGGAAGCTGAGACCTAGTGTTCTCAGTCTGCGATTCTGCGGCGGGTTGTACCGAGTGGATTTAGCCCCAATTCGCTGGGAGCTCCCGTCCAGAATACAAAGGAGACTCAGCCAAATTTTTCCAGAATTACCGGTCGGGAATTTGGTTCGAAGAATTAGGCAGAACCATTCCTTTGGTTTGCTAATCTAGACTCGTGCTTACTTGTTTTGGATATAGTGGCCTGATTCCAATACTTGCTAGGTAGACTCTTGACTAGATTAGTCGCCTAGTTCTTGACATGTTTTGTCCGTCGGATAGGGTAAGGAGCGCGGTTCCACCCGGGAGACGGTCTGCAACCCTGGTCCTTGTTTGGTTTAAGGGTTGTGGATCTGCTCCAGAGCGGTTCATGCAATCCTTGCCACTTTTCCGGCGGCATTTAATTAATATATTCTTGTCCCCTGACCATTCATTCTAGGAGTTATCCTAGTCTAGCCAGCTAGGACTGATAGTTGTCCTATGTGTCGGGATTTGTGATTTTGGATATATCTGAGGATTGAGTACTAGAGAGAGTATGATCTCGAGGTATTGATTGATAGACTCACGTGGACTCTTGGATAGTGTTGCTATTTCTTTTGATGATGTTCTAATTCGATCGGACATGACTGCGGATTCTTGGATTTTGATGATCGCAAATATTTTGCAGAACGAGGAGAATATCGAGGGTATTATTATATGATTTTTACTCGACTTTCCAAGCGCCCAAAACCTGGTTTGTTTGCTATATCTTGGTAGTAGTGAGACTTGTTTGCTGATCTTGTGATCATTGATTCATGGGATTCTTGTGAGCCAGAGGGCCTAGCATTGTTTATAGTGATGAGCTTGGTATTTGGTGATTGTCTTTCTTGACGTGATATTCACTCCATCATAGATGGGAGACTCTTGATAGATTTATCCGGTGGATAGACCGACTTGATGATTAGAGCTGTAGGCTCCCTTGTATACTTGATGGGATATTATAGTAAAGGTTCTGACCTTTTACTTGACCTGGTATCCACGCCACGATGCCGGCAGACGACTTCTTTTGACTGACAGATTTGTCGTTGTCCCTGACATGACTACTTGTATCCGTAATATAAGTCCAACTTACCCTTTGAGGTACTGGCCCTGACTTTGCACTGCGGTGCCCCTTGTCTACTGGCACTTTGAGGTGC
The DNA here is from genome assembly GCA_029216955.1 of Iris pallida. NCBI lineage: Eukaryota > Viridiplantae > Streptophyta > Magnoliopsida > Asparagales > Iridaceae > Iris > Iris pallida. The sequence goes on from JANAVB010023124.1 coordinate 10,797, forward strand.
TACTTCCATGATTATATGGCATTGCAATGCCATCCTGATATTCTAGCTATATTATATGATTATCTGCACGGGTACCTTGGTAGTTGGCCTTTAGTCTTAGCGTGGTTAGGATTGCTTGCTTGCTTGTTGCATAACACTAAGGATGGATCACAACTGGGGGGACTATAGGTGCCGAGGTTGATTCTTACTTAGCATTTTCGTACTGAGGTACGACATCTAGGAGGATGATCGTATGACCACGGACGGTGATTCCGGATAAATGTATAGTTATTCTAGGTAACTTAAACTAGTATAAGCATTGGGAGGGAACGGAATCCCGAGATCGTGCATTACTAGCCTTATCCCAGACATTAGTCATGACCTGCAGGCTGGCCGCCACGGATGTTGTTACCGTTCGCACTAGCGGATGGCTAGATCCGGCTACTACTTATGTACTATGTACTTCTCTTGCTCGCACGGTGGCCTTACGAGGGATCGGTGCTTATCTTGTCTTGCTATACTTGGCCCCGCTAGCCCTGCTGGAACGACACGATCTGAGGATTCCTACATTGTATTGTTGGGGTAACCCAACCTCCACCTAGATAGCCGTAGTCATTTGAGTGGCCGCTTATTCACATAAATTGCATGGATTGCTGCTTGCTAGGCTGGCTGGCTCGTAATGCTGTCCCGGCGTGGTAATTCATCCCCTTGTTTTTGTTTGATATAGGGTTGATTACTGTTCCGTTGACAGGCTACGTGTTCCGGTTGGCGATGCAGGTATTATTGGATGTTAGGGAGATTGTGATGATTGTTGGTTATGTGGCTACATTAGATGTGGATTGTTATCGTGTGTTGGTATCGCACGATCCTTACCCTCTTTTACTGTTTATATATGCTATTCCTGTCATATTTTATCATGCTGGCTTTTCTTCGCCCGTCCTTGAGCCTTCCCTTCTGGTACTTGCTACGGTTTGGCCTGACCAACCCTGAATTGTTCCCAAATTGCCTGTGACCGACCCTGTGGATCTTCTAGACTTGACTTGGGGGATGTGCTTCAGTTCCCGACCATGCTAGGAACGGTGGGAAGGTATACTCGTCTACACTATTATCCTGTACTGTAGTTTTCCTGATTATCATATGGGTATTTCCTACTTTCCATATGATTCTCTCTCTTGCTCAGTGTTTTATTGTTATTGCCTGTGAATATGAGATCAAATTTTGGCCATAGATACTTGCATGCTAGGATACCCAGCAAGATTGACAGCCGTCATCGCCGTATAACGTATTCGTACCTTATACAGTGTAGCTGACCGACCTCCGTCCCCGTATTTACGGTGTTGGGACGTGACACTAACACACACCGTACACAAACAGTCATTGATGGTGCTTTTCCTACCATTTTAGAAAATGGCAAAGGGAAAGAAGGAGCATCCTCCGCGTCACCGTACTCCTAGTCTTTGAGAGAGGATCGGCTGCCCCACTTGTGGGTCCTGTCACGCCCCAGAACCAGAATACTGGAGAGCGGGGGCACACATAGCCAGCTACGTATATTGAAGTAGAATACATCTCAACTATACGGTCACGGCTGTCTAGATATGAGGGTTTACTACAAGCCAACAGTCTCTTAAGGTCAAGCCTACTGTCTCAATCTCAAGCAAATAATATAATTACAAGATGTTTGACCACCAAATATACAATAAAAGGTGTCCCAAATATTACATATCAGCTGATCATGAAGCTAGTCGTACAAAATGCTAGGACTAGCAAGAGTTAAGTCATACATGATCAACCCTATGATTTGTTAATCATGTCTACAGCCCGTAGGCAGACAGTAAGTAAAAAGTGCATCGAGCTAACAGGTGCTCGTCGGCTAAACGCCTCCAAAGAATAACTTTACAATAGAGTGAGCGAAACAAAATAGAAAACCCACTCGTAGCCCGGGTTCCTTCTAGTCGCCACCATCGGGCTGGAGGTTCGGAAGATCCTCGGGAGCTGCTCCGAAATCTGGCCACACAAAACCAGCTGGGTCAAACCCCAGAAAGAGCAAGTGCCACAAAGGAGGCCACGGAATAAGAACAAAAGCCAGCATATCAGAACATAAAAAAATAATTACATAAGAAAGACAATTATTAAGGAGAAACCTGACAGGTGATATACGATGAGATAACCATGGAACTCTTCAGATAACCAGGTTACAACCCATAAACCAAACAAGGACCGGGGTTGTAACCCTTCGTCTGAACGGAACTTGGTTTCTCCCACCATTTATCGGCAAGATAAAATACAAGAAATCAGGACCTGCAATTAATCATGATTAAGGTAAAGCACGAGTAATCATGTCATGTCATAACCTTGTACAGGATCAGGGCAAGACAAGCGGGACTAGACTCCATCCAATCAATCACGGCCAAGCAAGTACTACGGCTTACTACTTAACTAACTAGGGTTATCACAAGCCTAATTACTAACAAGATGCAAGTGAGAATTTCTCAGTCCCAAGCCCTGCAGACTATCCAGTTATCCTTCCGCGGGTTGAGAGTATAGGTGGGTACATCGCCCGGGAGACAAATGTACCCTTAGGTGACTTAGAGGGTGCAACACACGACGGTGTGCTGGAAATGTGCTCTACTCGTCGACAAGCTACAAGTCCAATTAAAGCGCCCAGATAACGAGATTGCCTGTGACTGGAAATTCTCCATGAACTACACTTTGATCTAGTCATTAGCCTGATCCATATTCAGTGTGAATCCCTGACCGTGGGAACCAGGGAGTCACGTCCTAGACATGATGCAAGACAAGACAAGTGGATTGCACAAGCAAGCAAGCAGGAACACCCACGGTGTCAAGTTGGTTATACAAGTCAAGTTAGCCGTCGCAACAGCATCAAGTCGAGTCAGGATTACAAGTTACAAGTTACAAGTCAAGTCAGGTACAAGTCAAGAGTGCGCCGCCACGGGCCACTATCAAGTTATCAAGTATCAAGATTAATCATGTCAGGGTACTTGTCAGGAGTGCGCCACGACGGGCCACTATCAGGTCAGGTTGGTCATGTCAGGAGTGCACCACTACGGGTTACTGCCGTGTTATGCTAGTTCCTTGTCATACCATGCCATGTATAATAGTCATTCCAAACATATTAAGTAAAATCAAGTTCATGACAAAAGGCGTAAGGATATAAAATGGGCGTAAAATATCTAATAAAATATCAATATACAGGGCTATAGAAGAGCCAAGCTTAAGAAAAATAAAACCAATACTCCAAGAGCCAATAGTTTGCGCAAGGGGTCAGGGGCTGGATTGCGTAGGGTGTCAGCTGCGCAGGGTGCCAAGTGCGCAGGGGCACAGGGCGCAGGGGCAGATGGCGCATGGGCCAAGTGCGCAGGAGTCAAGTGCGCAGGAGCCAACTGCGCAGGGTGAGCTGTACAGGGGTAGATTGCGCAGGAGCAGACTGCGCAGGAGTGAACTGCGCAGGGACAGACTGCGCAGGAGTGAACTGCGCAGGGACAGACTGTGCAGGAGTGAACTGCGCAGGGGTGAAGTGCGCAGGAATGGTTGGCGCATGGGGCTGAGCACAGTTCGCCAAGGGGCAAGCAGCGCGGTCGGCACTGCGCTAAAGAGCGCAGGCTGCAGGCTGCTACTCCAGGCCGAGAAGAACACCAAGAACACCAAGAATTCAAATTTTCATATCTTTGTCAAATCAAAGCCAAATCTAGATTTTTAAAGTTCTAACTTGAGTAAAATTGAATTCTCTTCCACATGGAAGCATCAAAATCCACAAAAACACAACTTAAATAGATCAAAACCATGTAAATCCGAAAATGGGGAAAACTTAGATCTAGAACAATGGAAACTCCAAATCACAAAATGTCAAGTTCTAATGTTGTTCACCATGGCCTAATCTAGCTAATGGACAAATAAAAAGTGGTTCTCATGTGGTGGCAAGGTGCACTTGCCTATAGGTGATGGTGTTGTCTAGAGGAAGGAAGAAGAAGAAGAAATAAATGAAAATATTGAGGAGAGAGAAAAGTAGGTGGGGATTTATGATGGTGGGTTGTGGTGGAATGAGGGTGGAGAATAGGTTAAGGTGTTCCTCTCATGATAAACCAAACCAAACCAAACCCTTTCCACAAAATAAACCAAGCCATGTAAAAACCCAATTACGAGAACCAAAATTCGCAAGTCAAGTCAATTACAAGTACATGCCAAAATCCAAGAAAATAAAATACAGGTCCAAAATACGTATAAGCCTGATAAAGTACGTATTCCGAATATGGGTGTTACAGGTCCAGAGCATACTGATACCCATGCACCACCTCCTACCACGAGAGCTTCCACTCGACAGTCCGTTAGTTCCATGGGAGGGACCCAGATGCATGAGTTGATCCACGGTCTACTTGAGGCCCAGAGGGCACAGACCCAGAGTCTACTGGATGTCCGGAGAGAGCAGGTTACCATTCTTCGAGAGGATTATAGATGCATGACCTAGCCCGTACTTGGTTTCAAAGTGAGCCTCAGCTCGCGATACTCGGTCTTACCTGGGATCAGTTTGTGGAGATCTTTAAGGAGAAGTTTTCCCTGTTGTAGCTAGAGAGGCTTTAGAGAGGCAATTTCAGACACTTGAGTAGGGGACCCGCTCGGTTGATGAGTACGCAACGAAGTTTGGACGGCTTAGCCGGTTTGCTAAGAATAGGGCTAGAGATCCAGATGTTAGAGCCAAGAGGTTCTGTTATAGATTGAGTCATGAGATTCGTATCTTGGTCACTGCCAATGGTGAGAGTACTTATGCTGGGATGGTTACCATTGCTCAGAGGATAAAGGTTGACCTAAACCTCCGTCCGAAGAGAGATCGTGACACAATTGGAGGAGCTAGCCATTCGGGACCACCCAAGCATCCCAATACCCAGTAGATGAAGACCTTCATACCATAGTTCCCTCGGAGGACTACACCGCAGCAGCAGCGACCAATTTAGCAGCCTTATGGATACTGTCAGAAGATAGGCCATACTTGGCAGGTGTGTCGGAAGAGGCTAGGATAGTGTCTTGTTTGTGGATCAATTGATCACCAAACGAGATAGTGTACTGTTGCTTCCTCTCGCGCACCAGCAGGACTACCCTTGAAGGGCACAACAGCTGGACCTTCAGGACTCCCACCGAGAGGGCCACCTCTTCCTATTTAGCAGCAGTGGTTTGCCCATCATCAACAACATAGGGGAGGACAGCCACATGGTAGAGCCTTTGCTATGGCTATAGAGGAGGCAGAGCCGGTAGCTGATGTGATCATAGGTAGCATATTACTTTATTCTTTCCCCGCCATTATACTGTTCGATTTCTGAGCATCCTACAGTTTCATATCACTTGAGTTCATGCATAGACACCACATATACCTGTATTATCTAGGAGGAGTTATAAAATCCTAACCGGTGGGGGTATAGTACCAATCAGTAATGTATGTGATTGTCCTATTAGCATAGTCGGGAGAGAGTATATGACCCAAATCCTCATAATGCCACTTCCGAAATTCGATGTAGTACTTGGGATGGATTGGTTGAGCGAGCATTATGCCTTTATAAATTGCCACAAGGGAAAGGTTATATTCAGGCCGCCAGGAGAGCTACCATTTAAGATCACCAGGAGTATTGCAGAGAGATCAGAGAGAGTTAGCTTCGGAGCAGTTGCGGAAGAGAAGCCTCTACAGCACCCCATTATAGCAGAGTTCCTAGATGTGTTCCCCAAGGATTTGTCAGGATAGCCACCATACCGTAATATCGAGTTCAGTATTGATTTAGTTCCGGGATCAGCACCAGTTTCCCAGAATTATTGTAGTGTCAATCCTAAGGAGGCAAAGGAGATGAAGGCACAGGTTGACGAGTTAGAAATGAAGGGTTTCAATCGATCAAGTGCTTCACCCTGGGGAGCACCGATACTGTTTGTACCCAAGAAGGATGGGACCGTCATGATGTGCATAGACTACAGATCCTTCAACAACGTCACCATCAAGAACAAATATCCTTTGCCTCGGATTGACGAGCTCTTTGATCAGTTGAGTGGAGCCAAGGTCTTTTCCAAGATAGACCTTCGATCCGAGTATCACCAAGTAAAAGCCATGGGGCAGGATATTCCTAAGACTGCTTTCAATACCTGGTATGGATAGTACGAGTTCCTGGTTATGCCGTTTGGACTCACTAATGTCCCAGCTGTCTTTATGAACCTTTTGAATAAGATTTTCCACCAGTACTTGGATAAGTTTGTGGTAGTATTCATAAATGATATCTTGATATATTCCAAGACTCCGAAAAAGCACGAGGAGCATTTGAGGATAGTGCTGGAGACTTTGAGGAAGGAGAAATTATATGAAAAATACTCAAAATGTGATTTCTTCCTAGACAAAGTGGAGTTTTTGGGGCATGTAGTGACTGGGGAGGGCATATCAGTGGATCCCAAGAAGATCGAGGCGGTGAAGTCATAGGCTACTCCTAGTTCAGTTGCGGAGATCAGAAGCTTCTTGGGCCTAGCAAGATATTACAGGAAGTTTGTGCAGGATTTTGCCAAGATTACAGAACCAATGACCATGCTCATAAGAAAGGATGAGGAATTTGTCTGGACAGAGGCATGTCAGGCAGCCTTTGAGGAATTGAAGAACAGATTGACTTCGGCTCCTATTCTAGCCTTGCCATCAGGATCATGAGGGTTTGCCATCTATAGTGATGCTTCAGGAAAAGGCTTGTGCTGTGTACTAGAGAATAACAAAAGGGTGCTAGCTTATGCTTCGAGGCAGTTGAGACCTCACGAGAAGAACTATCTCATCTATGACCTGGAACTTGCAGCGGTCATCTTTGCCTTAAAGCTTTGGAAGCATTATCTCTACGGAGAGGGAGTGGAGATATTCACAGACCACAAAAGTCTGAAGTTGTCTTCACACAGAAGGAATTGAACGTGAGACAGCGGAGATGGTTAGAGCTGATGAAAGACTTTCATCGACCTTCAGTATCATCCAGGAAAGGCTAATGTTATAACATATGTACTTAGTTGGTATCCAGTGGTGATGTTTCTGACCATAGACAGACATCTTCTTGAGGATTTAGAGAGCCTGGGGATAGAGATCATTATTCCAGGGATCGAGGGACAACTTATGAGTATGCAGATTCAGTCTAGGTTGATAGAGAATATCAAGGAGACCCAGTTTCTTGATGAGGGTCTTCATTGCATTAGGGAACAAGTCTGAGCAGGACTGTTAGACGACTTTGTCATAGCAGATGATGGTAACCGGAGCCATGGTACTAGGTTTTGTGTGCCAAAAGGGAGCTTGAGAGAGGAGATTATGCAGGAAGCCCACCAGTCTCTGTACTCGATGTAAGCCCACTTTTCGAGTTTTCTAATTTTTATTTATTTATGTATTTTAGTTGTAGCTTTAAATGAATTTTCTAGTTAGAAAATAGTGTTTACTTTCTACTAATGATATTTTGAAGAATTTACTTTAGGTAGAGATTTTACAAAATAGACTTCTAGAAATATATGATCAGTTATTACGATTGTGTTTCCAATATGTTCTAGATATTATTAATGATATATATTGCTTCTAAACATTATAAGCTAATTTCGATTTAATCTAGATTCGATAATTATTCAAGTTACCATTATCATTCATTTTATGGTTTAGATATATATAATTTGATTCGAAATCTATTTGATAAAATTAGATATTTTAGATTATCGTATACGAGTTATATTATTATTGCGATCGTTAGTAGATTTTGAATAGATCGAATTTGTTATTTAATTTTTAAACTTTTACTAAATGTTATTTAAATTATTGGTTAATTATTTAATTTCGAATCTAATGTATATAATTTAAATTATTTATATTCAATATTTTGAGATAATCAATCATCGTCTCAACTTAAGAAAAATATGTTATCTTTTTGAACTATCTAAAATAATTGGAGGCAAAAGTGATTTCATAAACCATGAGTAATTTGACTATAAGATTATTTAAATACAAATGTCTAAATTTTCTAATTACCATTAAGAGATTTTGAATAATATATTTTATGGTGTTTTGGCAATTTTTGTTTTGATCAATCACTAGAAGGATTAGTTGTTTAAAACTAGATGTCATTTAAATTAGTTATTTATTTAATTTCGGATTTAACGTATACGATTATCGATAGGATCAAATTTATATTTAAATATCAATTCATTGGTTTCGGATTTACTTAAATCACTGATTATGATTAAAGAAATTTTGTTTTAAACTTATTTGGTTTTAAATCAAATAAAATGAGTTATCTATTAGGAATTCCATGCCTTATCTAATCACTAGTCCCAACTCCTATATTATGAGGCATCTTCCTCCTAATTCACGCATCTTCCACAAACAACTATCAAACAGCCACCCGCACTCATCACCTCAATAACCAATGTGTATCGTGTCCGTGTCCACGCGATTCCTTCCATTGTTATATATATACTTGACTAAAACCATCCCGCAACCTACATAACTTTTCCACCGCTCCGCTATCCCGGCTATCGCAGTCCGTGGTTCCTCCACCACAACCTACATGACACCACCTCCCCGACACCATAAAAAGCCACCCACGACCCCTGCATTCATGCCCATCACCGCCCCCAAAATAACCACCATTGTCCCCATCATCTCCATGACAAGCCGAACCGTGGCCTCCCTGGCCGGGAGCACCTTGCTGTAACGCCTCCCCATCTCCTCCTATACCGCTGCCCAATCCTCTGTTTTCCACCACACAGCTCCCTCGCCACCACCAACTAAAATTATATTTACCATCCGAAGCGACACTGCCATTGCCTCTCCTTCGATCTCGAATCGACAACTGCCCTACGACGAGTTCCTCCTGGCGTCGCCTCCAGCCACCTAACCGAGCTCGACGTGCCGTCCGGTTATGACAGCCACACCAGGCAGAAACCCCTCTTTCCCGACCACTGCCCCGTCTCCACCGACTTTACCGGTCCACCATCCCCGACCGTGAAGACTCCTCTACTGTCACCTCCCAGACCTCACCAACTCCCTGACCGCAACTGCGTGGAGCCCGCCCATGCTCCTCCCTTAGACCCCCACCACCATCACGTACACCCGCCACCACCGCCATCAGAATCATCATCATCACCAATTATCATTGGAGCGCCATCCCCGAGATCAACACGTACCGACGAGCGTCGTACCTCCTCAATGAAGTCCTCCGCTCCGCCGTGGGCTCTAGAGCGCCGCCGCCAGCCAAGCCTCCTCGAGCCGAGGCAACTGCCACCAGCACCAGTGACAGTCACGGGGGTCCAAGCTGTCTTCTTCCTACACTCCGACGTTTCTGCCAGCACGTTCCCGCCCACTGACATCCGCCCAACCTGCCTCCACCATCGTGCCTCTGGCAGGCGCACATCCGCGCGAGTCGGACGAAAAGCCGCCGCCAGCTCGAGATTCCAATGAGACTCCTCCTCGCTTCGCGCGCCGCCCTCCGGTGTTGATCGTCGTGGCCGCCGTGTCAAGCACGGAGCCTAGACCCCTCCGCCCAAGCCGTGCAGACCCAGCCACGGTTGTAGCCGACCGGAGCGCCGCTGCAGAGCGTCCGTTCGCTGCGCGCTGTTGAGTCCGCGCCTCCGCGCTGGGAGCAGCGCCGCCTTCACTTCCGATCTGGAGCTTCTAGATCTGACCGCCCTTGAGCGCCGACCGCCTCCGAGCCGAGCCCGACGCCGACCGCCGTGCCAGACCCGAGCGAGCCCAGCAGCTATTCCTCGCCTCCACCGCTCCCGGCGACTTTCCGACGAAAACCCTCCCGTTGCTCTCGAGTAATTTCTTTCCCCTTTACTTTCTCCCTCTTCCATTATGCTATTTCCTCCTATAATAAGTCTTTTATTTACCATTAGCACAGTCAATGGGAGAGTGGGAGTTTGTGTACCTATTAATATCATATTGCTATACTTATTACTATATTTTAATTATTACCATTAATAACCATTGGTTTGATAAGTATTAAAATTGTTATAAATATATGTATTATACTAGTTAGTACAATATAGGAATTAGTACTATTGTACTAATTAAAATGTTTTACTGGATATACAGGTATATTGGTGAAATTAGTTAATAGTGTTTTATTATCTTATATTGCAGTAAGTGTATTTGTGTGTATTTATTCTTTTGCCTTATTTTATTATCCATGATATTACTATTAGTATTATTATGGCCATTTAATTATTGATTCTAGAGTAATATAAATAATAGGTATAAAATACATTCACAAATATATATTTGTGAAAATGTTATATTGGGAGTTTTGGTTTATTTGTTAATAATATTGAACTTAGACTTTAAGCTTTAAAATATTTTATTTGTTACTATTAATTTGATTTTGGACTTTGATATTAATAAATAGGATTTTATATATTTTGGGTTTTGAAGCTAAGCTATCCATTTTATTCATTTGAATAATGTATTCTACAGTTACCTATATTATTAATATTTTATTCAAAAGTTTATATAAGTATTCTAAAATAAGTATTTTCTCAAAAGAGTTTTAGATAGCAATTAAGCTTCTAAAGATATGTTCCTAAATGGTGTATTAGTATTTCTTAATTTCTAATAAATACGATTTCTAAAATAGCTATAAATATTTTATAAATGACTATATCCTTGACATTGTGACTAAACCCTTAATCAAATTCTTTTATCGTGACTAATCGATTATTTTATATTTTTCTGCAAACCCGAACCCCTTCACTCCTAGCCAACTGGACCATACTGGACTCAACAAAATTATTGGTTTACCAGCTAAGGATCTCAGGCAAGTACACTTTCTGATTGCTTTTCGATTCATAGAAGTCTATACATTTCATGTTTATACATATGTCTTGCTGCTTGTTGACACGCTCGTCACACGGAGTAGTCGGGAGGGAAAATATCTTAGTAGACATGCGGACTACCCAGAAATATCCCCAAAATGTCTATTCTTGCCTGATAGCAGTCGCACAATTCACGTGCGGGGTGCTAGATTTATCCCCTAGCCGTTCACATGTCGAAATAGATATTTCAAATCACATAGATAGTTGTAGTTTATTTGTTTTCTTTGTCTTCTCCACCACTTGCCATGTCATCAGTACTTTCTAGTATTCATCTCTCATATGCTATTTTCATGTCTTGTTAATTCTATTGTGTTTCGCATTGCCATCAGTTTGTGTGCTTGTTCCATTCTTGACTGGAAACCAATATTTTTCAGGTTAGCCGTGGCTTCTATAGCATTGGAAGATTCGGGTGTATTTGCAGGCCAAACCTAGAGATTAGATAGTTGTGTTGTAGTCATTTCAAATATGTAAGAACGTTGTATTTCCTTTGAATATAATTCTTGTAATTGTTGTAATCTAATAGAAATATGAATGAGCAACAAAGTTTATTTTGAGCATTTATTTATTGCGGGCTTGACAGCATTCTACCGTCGACTCTACGGCGTAGGCTGGCTTGGACACGTCTCGTATCCGAAATAGCGGGTGCGGGTCGTGACAAGTTTTTGTGGTGGCCTATACAGGTCAGTTTTCGTAAAAGTAAATCCAAGTAAATGACAAAAACTATAAAACAATTATAGACAATTATATTGATGAAGCATGGGAGTTCGAGACAGTTTAAGATGTAAAACTATAGTAAAAGAACAAGAAAAGTAAAAGCTGTGAAACAGAATATCATGTCAATGAAGACTGTAAATAAAAGTTAGCTGAACTAGAATAATGTGATATGAGTCCAGTGGTACAATATATGTCAAGTGTGATTCCATTCAATGATCCAAGTAGGGTGATTCTTGTAATGGTTCTTGTGATGATTCTATTAAAGATTCTAGACAATACTCACAGTGTGTTTTAAAATACTAAGATCGACATGTAAACGGCTAGGAGTAATCTGGCACATCATACACTGGCCAAGTATGGGACGACTATCGTTCTTGTATAATTCACAGGGAGGTGGTTCCAGTATTTAGAAATGTTTACATGTCTACTCAAGTATTTTTCTGCCCGACAAATATGAGTGAATCGATAACACGACACGTAAATCGAGAATAAATCTAGCCAGAACATGAAGGTGCTTGTAGGTGATTCTTGTAATGGTTCTTGTAATAGAGGCTAGACAATTAAGGTATGTGTGTCGTATACATGAATTCCCGAAAATATCAATTCGTGTTTGTAACCGAGAATCAAATAGTAAATATGAATTATAGAATTTGACAAGTAAATAAAAGAACTATCAGAGAATGTACTCGCCTGACAATCTGAGCTGCTGATGAGGATGTGTAACTGAATTGGAGTAATGTAAACCTATTTAAGGTAACCACAAGTCACAACATGGTCTAACAAATTATAAGAAAGAGCTACAATGCAATTCTACATGCTTCTAAGTCCTTCTAGGTCAAAGTCAACATTGGTCAACTCTGGTCAAACCTGTCAACTCTGGTCAAACCTGGTCAACACTAAGTCAACTAGTCCGTGTACTAATTTTTAGGTCACACACAAGTTTACAAGTCATTCCGAGTTCGTTTGAGTCGATTTGGATCAAGTTTGACCCAAAGTTGACTTTTGTCAACTTGGTCAACTTGTCGGTCAACTCTACTAAACTAGCCTCTTGGGTCGATCCTAATATGTCCCAATACTCCCTAGGTTACATTCACAAGCATACACTTATATATAGATATATTCACATCATCCAATAGTATATATATATATATATATATATATATATATATATATATATATATATATATATATATATATATATATACACACACACACAGACTTCCACATACACACATACATATATATAAACTTACATGAAAAGATGGTAGTGTGAGGAGTACGGACTGCTGTTAAACTCCAGAAATCTGGAATTAATAAGTCCCCAACTCATTTCACACTCAAAACTATATTACACACACACACACACACACACACACACACACACACACATATATATATATATATATATATATATATATATATTTTTTTTTGAGCAAAAGAAAATTTATTGAAATAAAGGTAGGCTCATAACGAGCATTACAAGCGGGTGCAGGACCGAAAAACACAAAACGGGGAAAACGAGCATTACAATATATATATATATATATATATATATATATATATATATATATATATATATATATATATGCACTTGTGTAAGCAATGAATCGATTACACAAATTCGAGAAAGACTTAAACCTGGAAAAATCAGAACTCACTCTCAAAATAGCACATTACATATATATATAAACTATATACATTGAAATACATATATACTACTTATGCATATATATATATATATATATGTATAAATATAGGAAAAACTCAAATATACTTGAAAAAGGCAAACAAATAAGTAATAATCCCGCGGATAACTTCCCGCAAGTCAAAAATATCATATATAAAAGTTAACAAGTCAGAAAATATCGTTTAAAAGTGAAGAATCAAAATATCACATTTCTATTCAAAATATTGAACCCGAAAAATCCAATTTCGACAAAATGACCCAAATCACAAAATACTCAACTATAAATCACGAAACTCGGCAAGCATGTTAGTCTCGACATACATGACGTGCTCGGACACTCACGGAGTCGAAATCGTGTCCGTGTCGTATCCAGAGAATACGTATCGGGAAAACCGATTTTGCGTGTCAAGAACACGTATGTCGCTCGATTGAGCGCTGCACACGCAACAAGAAGCCTCGTGCTTGTGCACACGGCTAGGTAGGGTCCCGGGGTAGGGCTAGGACACGCTGACACGACACCACGTCGTGCCTACGCGACACGGTGACCCGCGACAGCCGCGCGGCCTGCGCGCGCGCGTGCCCTTGGGCACGTGTCGAGCCTCGTGGCTCGGGATTCGAGCCACGCCGTGACTCGGGATCGGGTCCCTAGGTAGTCTAGGTATAGGGCTACGTGCTCGTGTTCCTGGAATGGGTCTTCGACGCGCCGTGTCCGCGTACAAAGGCCGTGTCAGCGACGAATTTTAGCCTGAGTGCACAGTTCAGCCGACCAGTGTACGACAGATTTCTCTGCGCTCGCTCGATGAAACATCGTGAAATTTTGCACACATGTGGGCAGAGGTTGCCCCTACGTGCTCATAAAATTTCACACGAGACGGAGCTCTGTGCGTCGAGTTATGACGCACAGACAGCAGGACGTGCATGGGATCGTGCACGGAATCTCGTGCACGCATGTCCGTGTCCGTTCCGATCGTCTTCACGAAAGTTGTTACAAATCATATAAGAAAGGATTTCATGAAAACAGAATCGAAAATTAACACTTTTCAATTCTAAGTGGCATTTTGCCGAACACGTGCAACGTAAGACCGATACGTGTCCGATACCGCAATCAAACGAAACCAAAATCCTAACAAACTTCATACACAGATCAAGGGTGCCTATATGGATGCAATAATGAAGAAAAATCAGGAGAAACAAAGGTAGATCGGGATTTACCTATTGAGAGTCGGAATCTCAATAAAAGGAATTTCCGAGCGCTTTATCGGCCGATTTCTCCCGAGCAAATGTCTCCTCCTCCTTGCTAGCAGTACTCCAGCAAGTCATCCTCTTCCCAACGAGCGCAACGGAATTCATTTGAGGTGAAACGGACTGGATGAGAAATCTAGGATTTTTGGAGAAAAGAGAGATTAGGATTTGCTCTAGATCTTTTGGAGGCTATGAGTTTCTACAAATGAGAGAGAGGGGGGCTTCTTGTGGCCGGCCATGATATGGGGGTGTTAGGGTTAGGGTTTGCACATGGGCCAAGCACTCCATGAGTTGCTAAAGGCCCATGTCAAAAAGGGTTAAAAAGGCCTAAGTAAAAATGACTTTAAATCATTAATTCATTGCCAAAAATAAAATTAATTCTAAAATTAATTCTATAGGTCAACAAATAATTCTAATTATCATATTAGGCTCTTAATGAAAGGTGACTAAGGTCAACCACGTTATGCTACTCAAAACATCAATCAAGCTACAAAGCATCACATTAATTAATAAATTAATAAGAAAATTCAAATAAATACATAATGACTAAAATAACCCTAAATTAAAAATATGGTGGTTACAAATCTACCCCCCTTAGAAAAATTTCGTCCACGAAATTTAAGATGGTTGCACTTCTTCTAGGTTAAACCCCCGACAATCAAGGTCAAGAAAATTATATCTAAAACATGCAAAACATGGTCCTACTGGTCGTAATTCACAGTCTCGAACAGGGTTACTATACTATCTAGCACATCACAAGATTATCCTGACAGATACTAATGAAATCACACAACAAGAAGGGGGAAGAAGGATAGGAAAGACAGACCTGCTAACCCATCACCTGCAGCATCGGTCTCCTCGACCCTCAGTGAAAAAACTCTACCCCTCTGGTATTGGGTATGGTGCTGTGCTACATGTGGCCTAGATCCCTCTTTCTGACCCTGTGCTCCACCAAGTGGGGGTGCCGAGGGACAATCATTTATCTGGTTAGCGTCGGATCCACAAAATAGGAAAACTTTCAACCTCCTCCTACAAGACTCCCAAATGTGTCCCGGCTTCTTGCAGTAGGCACAACTCTGCATCCTATGATCCTGACTTTGAGACTGATGTTGTCCCTGCTGAACCCGAGCTGGTGTCTGCATCTGTTGAGGCTGGTGCACTAACTTTTGTACACAGGGACGCTTTCCACTCCCACTGGCCCCTCATCAATCATCTCGACTCCTCTTGGACTTGAGCTCCAAGTCATCCTCTCCTGCCATAGCTCCCAACAGAATCTCCTCAAAAGTAGCATTTCTGTTGCTCTTGGTCAAGGACTTGACTTCCTTAACCAAGCCCTTCCTGAACCTCCTAGCCTTCGCTATCTCGCTAAGGCCCTCCATAAATCTGCCCAGGTGGCAGAACTCTCCAACGTACTCTTCTACTGTCAGGTTCCCCTGAACCAGGTTCTCGAACTGCGTCTCCAAAGCACCAAGTGCTGTATCGGGGAAGAACTTCTTCTTGAAAGCCTTCCAAGTCTGCCCCTCTGTACCAACCCTGGGTCGGTCTGGTACCATGTACGGGCAAGGTCCTGCATCTGGCTGCCCGCTGCCTCTATCTGGAGCCGGGCTGGTATCTCTGCAAGGCGAAAGATCTCCTCTATGTGCTCGATCCAGTCGTCCGCATAAAGGATACCCTCTGTACCCTTGATGTCTCACGGACGCATCTTCTGGAATTTCTGAATGCCCGGTGTCTTCGGCTGGTATGGCTGAACCTGCCCTCCATGTGGCTGGGCAGTCACCTTCTCCACTGCTACCATGGCTAACTGATGTTGATTGTCAATGCCATGCCTCATATCCTCCACCTGACGCCGTTGAGTCTCCATCATCTGCTGAATGAAGGCGAAGAACTGCGCCATATCAACTATCCCTTGAGGCGGTGGTGGTAGCATCCCCTGAACTCCTGGGGCACTACAAAAAAAGTAGGCTTTTGGGACGACACTATTAGAAACGCTAGTCTGAAATGTCCTAAAAATTTAGTTTTGGGACGGCTATATTTTTGGTAACAAAAAATAATATTATTTGGGACAGATTGAAAATTAGATATGTTATTTGGGACTACTAAAATTTTTCATCCCAAATTAATTCTAGGACCGTCCAAAATAATCTTGGCGGAAATACCAAATAATTGGCGTCTCAATACAAATTTTTTTTATAAAATATTTTTGGGGATTTTTTAGTTATATCAATGAAATATACTTTTTGTTCAAGTTTTAAAAAATTTACTTCCAACCTATCCTTTCATTTTTTTCCTCCCCAATTATGAAACTATTAAAACTTCTAAAATTTTACTTCCAAAACTCCATCCCCAATTCTCCAAAACTCCAAACTCTAAACTCCCTTCCCAATTTCAAAAGGCTAATTATATGGGCACAGCCAAAAGTGATCGGGGCTAGCCCATTTTTTTAATTTTTCTGGCAGTCCAATCTGTAGACTGGACTGCCCAGTCTGTAGACTGGACTGTCCAGTTTCTAACAAGGACTGCCAGGATCTAACAAGGACTGCCCACTTTTCTGGCTGTAGACTGGACTGTCAGAAAAGTGGACAGTCCTAGAACTGCCATAATGGGATAGTCCCGATCACTTTTGGCTGTGTCCATATAATTTGCCATTTCAAAATTTCCTCCTCCTAAACTTATAATCCACCCTGATCTCCTCCTTCCTATCTACTGCCATCGGCCACTCGCCTCTGCATCCTTCTTGCCGCTACCCTCACCGTCAACCATTGCCCGCTCCACTCTCAGACAAACACATATAAACAGCGGTAAAACCCAAGCTTCAAAATTTGTCTACATTCATCCATGGGTCTGATCCTGACTAGGGGAGGCCCCTCCTCCTCCTCCTTCTCCTCCTCCCACCCCCACCGCCTCTCCTTTTCTTCAAACCCTAACCATAACCACTAGCCCCCATCAAATATGGCCTCCACCTGTGTCACTGACACCGTCAACGGTCCCATGAGTTCAAGAACCGCGTCTACCCCCTCTTGGAAGGAACGAGACCTAGGAAGTACGTCTCCTATGACGTCTTTTCTGTCGGCGGCCACAACTGGCCTCTACTTCTACCCGGATGGGAAAGGCGACGGGATGACATACATCTCGATGTTAGTTGCACCGGCCTACGATGCGGGAGCTCTTTGAGATGACGCTCGTGGACCATTGTGGGGCGAGGGATATAGAAGGTGCACTCTCCAGGGCACTCGTCGATGGGCCGTAGCCGCTCAAGTACCTCAAAATCATGTGGTAAATATTTCTTGACTCTTTTTCTTGTTCCTATGTCGATTTAATCAGCTTGCTGTTGTTTGTGCTTTGATTCTACATTTATTTCCAAAATTTACCTAAGATGGACACTAATAATTGTTCAAATTCCTAAATTTTATGTTCGTCTCTCTTGGCTAAGGCTTTTTTTAAGCTTCGACTAAGAATTGGAAGCCATCTCCCCATAATTATAATGGAAACTATCAGTCTATCAAATGCCATGATCTTCGACTATAGTAATATCTGTGAAATTTATACATCAATTTGTTCCTCCACTAACAATTTTCGATGAGTTAAATTTGAATGGAAATATTTATTTATTTGCATATACTGTTTCAGTCTATTTCCTAAATACTAGACTAGAGAAGGGGTGGAAGTCTCATGAATGGAGAATTAGGTGGTGCTTCCAAGGTCATTTAGTAGAAAGCAACTACATGATTTTTGGGCAGACCATATGTAGGAGATTTTTATTTATAGCATGAGAGAGAAATTTGACCAAATTGAGGATAAGATATCGTCTGGTCAAATAAACCAATTATCTTGGAAGTTTGATTGAACTTTATGATTTGATGTGGTTGCCCTTCTTATTCATTTTTTATCCTAGATTCAACTCGACAGTCCCGAGTTTCTAAACTCCTTAAACTTTATGATTGGAAGGTGTTGCTTATATTATTCAGTATATTCTTCCAAATTCTCTGGTTGCTTATATAATTTGTTTACGACACTACAGATATTGTGTTGTTTTTGATCCACTTGATGCTTCCTCTAACATCGATTGTGGTGTTTCAATTGAAACTGTATGCTTTTCTTTCTCCAGTATTCCTTTGGTTAATGATTTCATTTTCTAAAGTTGATCGTAACATTTGGCGACCAAATTTTGTATCCAATATTGTTTCACTAAGACACATGACCATATACACATCTTACTAAAAATTAAGCAACCAATTGTTTGACAGAGGTTAATGGTTATGTAGTTTAACGTTAAGGTTTTTGCTAATAAAAGGTTGTTATGCCACAGTACCAATATCAAGATTAGTTGAGGAGAATCATCACCCTATATATTTATAAAAGTATATATCTAGTATACTATTGACAATTTCTATCTCCACTTTTTTGGGATTTACATGCAAAAAATAAAAATGAAGCATCTTTAGATTATGAACTACATCCTGGAAACCAAATGCTTGCAGCTGGCTATTGTATAAAGGAAGTTCTTCCATGGTAAATTATTATTGCTTCTCTTATTACATGTTAGAGAATAAATGGCCCTTTAACCTAGTAGCCCCAAAAGTTTGGGATAAAGGCTTTCTTGCTGTGCTTGTTGTTTATTACATGCCTTTTATGCCAAAAAAATCAATTATTCTGCTTAACATGAAGCATTCTAGTAAACTTTTACCTATATAAGAGGAAACTAGATTAGTGTATTTGACAGAAGAATAATTATGTCTTTATCGTGTATTTGATGTCTCCATACATTAATTGATTACATTCATTTTCCTACTTTGTTCAAAAGTAGGCGCTAACTAGTATAGCTCACTTTTCTCGATGGATTATCCTTCTTTCTTAGTTTGTCCCTGTCATTTGGGTATTGTGGCAAATGGGTTTGAAATTTGTTCTTTGGCTTTCAATGTGCCTTAGATCAGAGATGAAGCAAAATTTCTAATCTATCACCTTCAAGCAAATCTGCTTAATCTAGGCAATTTAATTTGGACCATTGCTCTCTAGTCTTATCTGTTGTTCATTCTCGTGCTTTTCCCCCTTACTATCCCTTATATGTAGCTGGTATAACATTGATGCAAGATTTTACAAGACGAACCATGTAAAGTTTAAATTCGGCTTGTTCTTTGCTATCTGATATATTTGTTTCCTTGGGAGGTATATTGCTTTATTTTTTCAAGTACATGTTATTACAATATGTGGGTACCTAAACTGCATGACCAACTCTCCAGCTACCAATACCTATTGTTATTCTCATTTGTAGCGAGTCCCTAATTTTCCATTAGTTCCCTCATTCAGAAATTTAGCGCCGACTTAGACGATTCATGTATGGTTGACACCCAGGCATGCTTATCATATTTTAAACAACAGATGTTTTTCACGTTGTCAGGCTTAGGTTCTGATATTAACCTGATTAAAAGTCGAAGAAAAATATTTGAAAGTTGCACACCTTTCAGTTAAATTTCAGCCTTGTTTTGGGATTTTTGGAAATTCTTAAAGCTTTTTGGCCTGATTTATTATGGAGGTTAATGGCTGATACCGATACCATCTTGCAAATTTGAGAACTGTTATGATCTAATACAGGCCAATGTCTAGTTCCAATTTTTGGACCTTGGTCTTTTTCATTCCCTTTTTTTTCTCTCTCTTTAGATATACACACTTACAAAGATTTTTTTATATTGGCACGAAATTGACTTAAGGTTCCTCTAGGAAGTTACTTTAACTTCTAAGTTCCTCTTCAACTAATGCTTGTCCGTGTGCTGACCAGTTGTGATCCATCATTCATTATGAATAAATTTGCTAGAAACATTCTTACTATATTTGTTTGTATTACACTACATGTGGAATACAAGATCCATGTATTCGTATTTGACATGCATTTATGTTGCTTTTGATGACATGAAGTAGCAGTGAAATTTTCTTTCCTTTTTTTCGTTTGTAGGGATATTGGCCACTAGATGCATACTAAAAGATTGTAGCCAGCATGAAATAATTGAATACGCTAACATCAGTTACTTTTTGAGAAGCCATTTCTGCATGCTGACTATTTATGGCAATGAAATAACTTATCAGTAAAGATAGTTCTTCCCAATACAGGTGGCAACTACATGTTCTCTTCTTGTTCCATTACTATTAGTATGAATAAATTCCACATTTGCTTTTAGTATAGTTGGTACCATTTATTATCCATATTCTTTTCTTGTTCAATTACTATTAGTCCCATTACTATTTGTTGTTGCTCTAATAATGACATAATACCTATATACAAACTCTCTCTAGTTTTTTATTGACAGGGAGAGACTAGTGCTAATATTTTTGTTGGCATTCAAGTTCCTGTTAATAAAAGGGAAGAATTAATAGTACAAAGCCATAACTCTCATATATGAATTTGCATATACTTCAATATGAAGCATTTCGAGGAACAAGTCCAGGCAAAGGAATGGGATGAAGTGGAGAAGTATCTATCCGGGTGGGTTTCCGAAAGTAAAAAAAAAAACAATCGCTACGCCATGAAGGTATTCTTTGAAATTAGGAAGCAGAAGTATCTTGAAGTCCATCGACAGGTGATTGGGACATAAAGTTCTGAACTTTTTATGTCTCTGATATTATTTTGTTTGGTTATAGAGTGTCGGGATTTGTGTTTTGTTTTTCTTCCAAACATGACCCAGTGAAAGTTGTGGACATTCTTGTTAAAAAATTTCAGGTCTTTTCTTCTTTCAGTGAAGAGCTTTCAAGGAGATTTTATCTAGCTAGTTGCCGACTCTTGAGAACATCTGGTTCGGTTATTTCCTTTTCTTGTTCTTCTTTATAAATGTTAAAGTTTATTTTGTGCAAAATGATAAAAAAATTGATTGAAACTTTTGAGGATAGGTTTAAGGGAAAGTCCATGTGTCTGATGTTTGCTGTGCTATTCTAGGGAGCATAGAATATTAAGCATGGACATGTGAAACATGTTATGTTTCTTCTGTGCAATATACCTGGAATAAGGTTGTACCTCTACTTGGATTTAGCCTTAAGATGCTGATATAATTCCAAAGGATATTAACTTTTTTGTTTACTTGTATTTAAAGATGTGTAATTAACAAGTTTAATTAATATACCTGGCTTCCTTGTCATGAACTCTTTGTACTTTAAATATCGTGTTTACTGAACTATTGAAAATTTTCAACAGCTCACTAAGTTACAACTTTAACTTTTGCAAATACTATTGCTAGCTTAGTTACTTTTTCTTTGTAAGAAGGAAATTGTCCAAGGAAACAATATCTTTCCATTTCTTTCTACTACATTTTTTTGACAGGCTATCCGAGTTTGGGAAAGCTTCGGAATGAAAAAGAAGAGTCAAGATGCTGTTAAACTGAAAAAGTATGGGGATGAAGGATTTCAAAAAACACCCCCTTGTAACCGATCAACATAGGAATGTAGGATACACAGAAGCCACTTGTACCTGCAGGACCAATTGTCGAACAAGACTAATACTTCAACTATATGCATCTTTGCATGTTGGACACTTTTTGCATACCGCAGATTATATAATTGAACAAAATATAATAACCAAAATAATAATTACATTAAAACTTGACTTGGATATTTATACTTTTGCTTGGAATTGTTGGTGCTGGTGGAAATCTCCTTATAAGGAGCAAGCTGTTGAAGAATCTAGGGAAGCCATACACAATACGCTTAAGGATTTAGATCTTGTTTTTATTATGGCTGCTATGGGTTGAGGCACAGGATCACGTACTGCTCCTTTGCTTATTCTGCTGGTATGGGTTGAGGACATGTTAGAGTTAGAATATGCATATTCTGCTGGCAACATGCTTTTTGTCTGCTTCATTTTCTCTTTCTATTCCTTGCCAAGGTCTTCTGTTATTCTCACTACATCATGATGGGAAGCACCAGCCAACCCTCTCCTTGTGAATCCATCAACATAGAGCCCAAATTTTCCTCCAAACAACATATTGATTTTTGTTTAGTTATCGACTTATCTGAAATATCGAGTTGCACAATTAATACTTCATTGATTGAGACTACATATTTACTTTAGTCGTCCTATTGTAAGGACTTTAGAATAATGCTTGTTTGTTTGTTACAGGTGGCAAGATCACATTAAATCAAGTGCTCAAGAGCTCTGCGATCTCAAGCTAACGTCTCTGTACAAATTAATTTGGGAAAGCGAATCAACTACTAAGATACCTACTGTCACCACTACTATGTTTAGTGCAAGGTATATAATATTTTTAATATTATACTAATGGTCTAATTTAATTTACTGAAATGAAAACTGATGCTGATTAAGGAAACCATGAAACTGGAGTTTGCATTGGTGAAACCTAATAAAAACTGGATCATGGAGGCTACAAAATTTGTTTGATGATACAAAGATTCATGAAACCCATAAAAAGTTGGTAACAACAAGGGGCATTGCTTTTCGAGTGTGATTGGTTGCAAACCATGTTTAGAATAGTGTACTTATTGACACCATGAGATAAAGTACCAATTTAATGTTCCTTCAATTGTTTAACAAAAATAGTGAGGTTTCAGTGGATTCAAAAAAGAATAAGGTAAGAATGGTCTTGGCAATTGGGTGCAATAGTCTGAATGGGCATATGCAACATTTGGGAACATACTTCAATTTATGTACTTAAATGTCTTCTTCCCATATAGTGTATATCTATTGAATGACATAAGAATGCAAAATGTGTCACATTCTTCTTACATTCATAAGATGCATCCTCCAACAAGGTGATCCTCATCTCATTCATAGAACAACACTCTGGAGTACACTTTTTGATATGTAAAATTTTGTTTCGGTAACACTTGTATATCAATTTGTGCTTCAGGTGACTAAGCTATGTGACTTGGGGAATAGAGATTTTCAACCTATACAAGTTTGCATGTTTGGCTTCAAAAGTATTGCGAATGATAGAAGAAGACGCTAATGATATAAAGCATTTTGGATTCATTTTGTAAATGAAGGAAGATATGATTAATGATGTAAATCTTTTTGGCATATGTTTAATGCTAAAAGGATTTTTTTAGTTCATTTTGTATAAGCACAATGATGTAAAGTACTTTGGGTTTTTTTATAAACGATTAAATATACGTTTAATGATGTTTTATAAATATTAATTTTTTTTGCTAATGCAATACTACTATGCAGTTGAACTTATATAGTGATAAATGGATTTGTTATTTATATATTTAATTGTATGTTTTATAGGTGGAACATGGAAACAATAATTTCAAAATAATTGCACAATTGTTATTACCTTTTAGGATGAATATGTAATTATCCTAAAATTAAACTATATCCATTTGTGACTTCGTCCATAATTTTTAGGACGATTTTTATTCGTCATAAATATATATTGGGATGATGTAATAATCCGTCATAAATATATAATCTTTCACACTTTTGGGACAATTAGTTTTTTCGACCCTAAAACCCAATTAGGACGGTTTTTACCGTCCTAAAACTTTTTGCCACGCCACCCTAATAGCACTGTTTCAATCCGTCCTAAAATCTGTCCCAAATAATAATTTAGGACGGTTTAGACACTTTTTAACACGAATTTTAGCCCATCCCAAAAGGTCATTTTTTGTAGTGGGTAGTCCTCGGAACCGGTGGAGAAGCACCCCCAAAAGCTGCAGACGCTCCCACCTGAGATGGAACAAGAGGTGCTGCGGTCCCAGGGTCCTGCTGAGTCAGACGAGAAGTGGCAGACCTCTCAGTGGTATCCCTTAGGCCAGAGCATTGCGATCGTGTCTCCACCATCATGAAGACAGATCAAACAAAGAATCAATTACTGAGAAGGAAGCGATATAATCAAAGGAGGACAGTCATTTCAAAAGAATGCAATTATCAGCAAGAATGTGTAGATGACACGAATTAGATCAGAATTTTTCCTAACTGTGATTGAGTACCTCTCCGCTAATGCCTATTTCTTAGTTCCTATCGCAGGCTCGTAGCAGTACAACTAAGTCGTCGTACTACCACGATATCGCAATAATGCGAATCTCGACCTGCATGGGACACCACTAAAAATATGTCACGACCCGCACCCTGTGTAAGGGTACAAGTGCGTAACAACGCTCCACCTACGCTGCAGAATCGACGGTAGAACGCTGTTCTAAACCAACTCACGCAATTATATAATGTACTTGTCTTAAATCCCAACTCCGGACGGAGGATAAGTATAGAAATAAAATAACTCAATCACAGTCTAAGCACGATAGGATATCACAGAATTCTATAACTAAAAGAAAACAAATAGAGAATACTAAAAGATAATAACTCAAAACAACTCAAAATAAGACAACTCTCAAATTATTACAATTCAAGTTCCAGTAAAGAAATCTAAAACAATCTACTAAACTAGTCTCCCGATCACTCCTGAGAGTCAGGGCCAAAGGTAGCTAATCCCTCTCCAGATCCATATTGAGTAGGGCATACATCCTCAGGGCTAACATATAATATTTCAACAGGTCAAGTCAGGACATGAACGAATACATCTCATCAAGTAAATCCAAGTAAATGACAAAAACTATAAAACAATTATAGACAATTATATTGATGAAGCATGGGAGTTCGAGACAGTTTAAGATGTAAAACTATAGTAAAAGAACAAGGAAAGTAAAATCTGTGAAACAGAATATTATGTCAATGAAGACTGTAAAAAAGCTAGCTGAACTAGAATAATGTGATATGAGTCCAGTGGTACAATATATGTCAAGTGTGATTCCATTCAATGATCCAAGTAGGGTGATTCTTGTAATGGTTCTTGTGATGATTCTAGTAAAGATTCTAGATAATACTCACAGTGTGTTTTAAAATACTGAGATCGACATGTAAATGGCTAGGGGTAATCCGGCACATCACACTGGCCAAGTGTGGGACGGCTATCGTTCTTGTATAATTCATATAGAGGTGGTTCGAGTATTTAGGAATGTTTACATGTCTACTCAAGTATTTTCCTGCCCGACAAATATGAGTGAATCCATAACACGACACGTAAATCGAGAATAAATCTATGTAGGTCCTAAAATCAAGTTGCATCAATCAACAAAGTCAAAAATTCAAGATATACATCATTTTGATGAGTTGTACAAACCACAGATTGTGCAGACATCACATTGCGCAGGTTGGTTTGCGCATGTTCCCAACTGCGCAGGCTTACGTGGCAGAAGTTATCATTACCTGAATCAAATCAAATCTTTCTGACAGTTGACAACACGGATAACGAGGAAGCTGTTCGTTTATGGCGCCGCACAGTGCTCGAGGGCGGCTGACAGTTGGCAGCGCAATCCATGATTGCGCAAACCAATCTTGCGCAATCCATGATTGCGCAAACCAATCCTGCGCAGTCTGAGTCTGCGTAAACCAAACTTTGCGCAGTTCAGGTTGCGCACTCCATCATATAACTGATAAAGTACATGTGGCATTCATGCCATCAATTGCTCATTATGTGGCAACTGTCTATGCACGATCATGCGCATTTCAATCAAATAATGCCATGTGTCCCAGATAGTTGGCCCACGATCCAGTAACTGCCTGCGCAGTCCAATGCTGCGCAAACCAGTTGCTGCGCAAATCATCTTGCGCAGTCGAGAATAACTGAAAGTTAGTTATTTCCAGAACTCTATAAATAGAGTTTCTAAGTCTTCATTTCAAGGGGATCAAGATCAGAAATCAGAGATCATAAATCAGAGAGTTCAGGAGTTCTTATCGAAGTGCTGCTGCATTCTTCCGAGGCTTTTGCCTTCAACTTTCGAGGCTTTTGCCTTCAGTTTCCAGAGTTGTTCTCAAC
Organism: Iris pallida; assembly: GCA_029216955.1. Lineage (NCBI taxonomy): Eukaryota > Viridiplantae > Streptophyta > Magnoliopsida > Asparagales > Iridaceae > Iris > Iris pallida. The sequence continues at coordinate 37,095 of JANAVB010023124.1, forward strand.
TTCAGAGGCTTCGTCTTCAAAGTTCATATCGTCCAAGGGATAAAGCAATCGTCATCTAGATTGGATTCCTATAGTTGTAATTTTCCCAAAATTCTTGTAATCTTTATTACACAGTTTGTATCAATAAAGTTTTATACTTTTGTTTTTGCAAACAAAATTGCGCAGGTTGGTTTGCGCATGTTCCCAACTGCGCAGGCTTACGTGGCAGAAGTCATCATTACCTGAATCAAATCAAATCTTCCTGACAGCTGACAACACGAATAACGAGGAAGCTATTCGTTTATGGCGTCGCACAGTGCTCGAGGGCGGCTGACAGTTGGCAGCGTAATCCATGATTGCGCAAACCAATCTTGCGCAATCCATGATTGCGCAAACCAATCCTGCGCAGTCTGAGTCTGCGCAAACTAAACTTTGTGCAGTTCAGGTTGCACACTCCATCAACATAACTGATAAAGTACATGTGGCATTCATGCCATCAATTGCTCATTATGTGGCAACTGTCTATGCACGATCATGCGCATTTCAATCAAATAATGCCATGTGTCCCAGATAGTTGGCCCACGATCCAGTAACTGCCTGCGCAGTCCAATGCTGCGCAAATCATCTTGCGCAGTCGAGAATAACTGAAAGTTAGTTATTTCCAGAACTCTATAAATAGAGTTTCAAGTCTTCATTTCAAGGGGATCAAGATCAGAAATCAGAGATCATAAATCAGAGAGTTCAGGAGTTCTTGTCGAAGTGCTGCTGCATTCTTCCGAGGCTTTTGCCTTCAACTTCCGAGGCTTTTGCCTTCAGTTTCCAGAGTTGTTCTCAACTTCAGAGGCTTCGTCTTCAAAGTTCACATCGTCCAAGGGATAAAGCAATCGTCATCTAGATTGGATTCCTATAGTTGTAATTTTCCCAGAATTTTTGTAATCTTTATTACACAGTTTGTATCAATAAAGTTTTATAATTTTGTTTTTGCAAACAAAATGGCGACTCTGCTGGGGACAACTTTCTCCTCCGACGAGCAAGTAGCAACTCAATGTGACGTAGTGTCTATCGGGAAGATGCAGAAGACGCTGGTTGTTAAGGTCAACCAGACAGCCTACGAGGCAATGCTCAATTCCAAGACCACTCCCCGTACTGCAGCCACTTCTGCCAAGAGCAAAGTACGCTCAGTTTGGGTCTCCAAGACTGCTGCACAATCTGGCAGTTTTGCCACCAAGGATGCTGTGCCAACTGCTGCACAATCTGCTAGCCAGACTGCTGCACAAACTGCTGTGCCAACTGCTGCACAGTCTGTCTCAACAAAGCTTGCACAATCTGTTGCAGTCAATGCTGCGCAGTCTGTTGCAACTGTTACACAGGCTACTTCATATGCTGCCTTGTCAAAACACAAGACTCCTATGACTCTAGCACAATTGGCAGTAGCTTTTCCTGCGCAAACTGATACTCCAGTAATTAAAGTGCCTCCCAAGCACTCTAAAGCAAGGACTCCTGATGCACAAACCACATCTGTGGCCAGAATTCCTGCGTAAAACATTCCTGCACAAAACAGCCTTTTGGCTAAATTCCCTTCTTCTCACAATAAAGGAAGAAATTCTGCTCCTCTTTCCAAACACCCTATTGCCCCTGCGCAATCCACTGGGGGTAGTCCTTTGGCTATTCCTCTTTCTCTTCAAAACAAAGGGAAAGGCCCATTGGTCTTTTCTCAAACTTTCTTGTCCCATGACTTGGAAGACAACAGAGGGAAATGCTCTTTAGCTAACCCTTCACCTCAAAACAAAGGAAAGGGCCCTCTGGTCTTTTCTCAATCTTCTTCAGTCTTTACTAAAGAAGATCCATCTGAATGTGCCTTGACACCAATCAGTACTAAAACTCTTTCAAACAAGGATTCTTCTTTCCTTTATAACAAGAGTACTGATCAAAGAGGTATTCTGCCTACCCCGGTAGCAGAATTCCAGGACCTTCCAACTTTCAAAATATCTCGTTCCAAACAAGGAAAACTGTTAGTATCTCAAACAGAAACCCCCGGAGGTGAATTTGCAGACCTAAGAACATATCTTAATAGGCCAACTTCGACAAAACGCAAACAACCAATGCCGAAAGTCAAGCCTCAAAGACAAATCTCCAGGAACAAAAATCCTGATACTTATGCCAATGAAGTGAGCACTTCCCTGTATACTCAAGGGATTAAACATTTGAAGAATCGGAATCATGTTCCGAATATTGTCAAAGAACAAATCCCTCAGAGCTTTCCTCGTCCCGTTGCTGATCTTCGAGAACATCTAAGACAAAAACGGGACAATACCTCAACACCTCTACCATCTGATCATCATTGCAATCATAAAGTCATAATCCAATGTTGTTGTCAAACAACAAAACGATCTGTTTTCGATCGGTTGACATTTGCTAAATCTGAACCTATGTCAGGGGAAGACGAAGTCTTGTATGCTTCAGTTAACATGACTTCCCGAGACACTGGGGGTAAAAGATGCTCTAAACATGGCAGACTTCGTAAGCCAAGCCAGCGGTATTTAGAATTACTCCAAGAATCTTCCGAAGGAGTGTTTCAATATACCCGTTCTCGAAGTCGAGATACAATCGGTCAAAGGAATCTTCCTCAAAACCCTTTAGGTCATCTTCCTGTTTCTCAGTCAGGAGATGATTCGTTCTCTGATTATGATGCATACAGTGAAAGCTCTGAACAGACAGTATCTTCTACTGTACCAAGAGAAGTAACAGCGTATGTCGTCACGGATGATCCAGATGCTTCAACTTCTATAAATCAGGAACAGCGAATTGCTGCACTCGAAGATAAACTAAAAACCATGGCTGAAATGGTTGCTAGTATGCATTCTATCATTGTAGCACAGTATGCTACACCACCAATTGCACCTACTATTAGTCCAGAGATCATAGCATCTTCAATACCTGCCAATACTGGGCTGGGGGTAGTGCCTCCGCAAATGCCTCCTGTACAATTGCAAGTACAAACTACACCTAGCCAGTCAGGAGCTGGGGGTAGTACTTATAATGCTGTTCCTCCTCCTACCACTACAACTCAACCTGCTCCTTCTTCGTCATCAGAAGACGCCAATGAAGCTGTCAAACTCTTAAGAACTCAGTTCGAAGCATTTAAAGAGAAAGACAACTTGCAAAGATTGGGGATTAAGCAACCCTATCCAGTTGAATGGAAAGAAGTCCCGTTTCCCCCGAAGTACAAAATCCCAACAATCTTTCTGTTCGATGGCAGTACTTCCCCAAGTCAATTTATCAATCATTTTAAGGTAATGACTGTTCAACTCTAGCCAAATGACGCTCTTCTTACCAGAGTGTTCGTCGGTTGTTTAGTCGGCGTAGCATATGACTGGTACAGAAGTTTGCCCGATGGTTGCATCACATCCTTTTCAGGTCTTAAACAAATCTTTCTAGAACGGTTCTATGAAGGATTCAATGATATGACGATGTCAGCTCTCAACAAAATCAAACAAACAGAAACATAATGAAACTGCTGAGGGCTTTATTGAACGGTTCCGCCGTGAAGCCTTGAAAATGCCTCCGGGGACTCCAGCTGCTGTCACTATTGATACTTGTAAGACAAATCTTTTGCCTATTATCAGTATGTGGACGGGGTCTACCCAATTCCAAGATTGGCCCTCATTCATTGTCAATGCCAAAGCTGCTGAAGTGAGTGCCGACAAGTTCAAACAATTGGGGGTAAATGTCTAACCCTGATCGAGATGAGCATCAGAATTCAGGTGGTGGCAACCGCCAGAACAATCGCAAAGCAAAAGAGACTTTGAACATTAACTTGAACAAAAACAAAGAATCTTTGGCTGTCAATGTAGCTCCGCCTACATCCACTCCTACCCTTCTGCACCTCCACCGAGGGAACCTCGTCCGAAAGTAGAGTATTCCTTTGACGAGAATGATACTGCAAGTATCTTTGAGTGTTTACTCAAAAGCAATAAAATTCAACTCCCTGACCCAAAGAAACCTGATAAAGTCGGTAAGACCGATCATCCTAAGTATTGTGTCTACCAGATTCATCGGACATCCTACTAGAGCATGCTATGTGCTCAAAGGCAAAATCCAAGAGCTTGTTAATGCTGGTGTAGTCACTCTGCAACAAGATGAGAGATGTTACTGCAAACATGGTTTCAGTCCAATTTGGGGACTTCCCTCCACAGATGGTACAGCACGGTGTCATTCCAATTCCTAAAACAACTCTTGAGATTGAGAATCTCCCACTTCCACTACATGAAGGTCTTGTTCCCTTGTCTCTTGACAACGGTGAAATTATGTGGATATATCCTGATCTTGCTCCGGAATTCGAGGTGTCCTCTCTTCTAAGAAGAAAACTCGTTCTAGAGGCAAAACCAAGATTTGCAACATGGTATCTTTTGATCCCATTGTTGACGAAGAGATTCTGTTAGGCACCAGGTCAGGGAAAGCCTATTTGAAAGATCATTCTGAAGGTCAAAAGAATCCTGCTTCTTCTTCTGAACCTGCTCCGGCACAACCTGCTTCTACTGAAGAGGTCCCTTCGGCATCTTCACCAGTTGTAGTATCAATTCCTCCCAAGCCAACAACAGCTGACAAAGGCAAGCAACAAGTTCGTTTCGACAAACCCTTGAAGAAATCATCTCCTACTGGGCTTGAGAAGCCTTACAACTTCGATATATTGGCTCAACTAGCCAATACACCAGCAAGGCTGTCTATCTTTGAACTCTTGCGTCTTTCCAGAGAGACGCGAGAAACTTTAAGTGAAGCTATTGCAAGCTGAGACTTGTTTAGCCTTTTCAAGAAGCCGAAAGCAGAACCAGTCTCTTGTCTACATTGTCATAGTGTTATGGAGTTGATTCCGAACATTACTTTCACCCAAAATGACATGCTGATGGAGGACAATAGGCATGATCGTCCTCTCTACTATACAGGATATGTTGATTCGATGAAAGTCGATCGTATCCTGATAGATCCAGGATCTGCTCTCAGCATCATGCCGAAAACAATGCTCGATGCTCTGAAAATCCCCGTACATAGTCTCTCCACCACAATCACCACCATCCTTGGATTCAATCAAGGAAGGAGTGAACCTTTGGGCAAGATTCGCTTAAAACTCCAAATAGGCAATCTTCGCACAAAAGTTACCTTCTATATCATGACAATCATGGTTGTTCTTATAATGCTCTATTGGGGAGACCATTCTTACATGAGCATAATATTGTTCCATCAACCCTTCATCAATGTTTCAATATGTTGATGATAAGGGAGAAGTCATAAGGAAGTTGCGGATCTTTATCCTTTCAAAGGCGTTGAAGCATACTGCAACGACGCTCGGATGTACAAGGATGAATTCATGAAGATTGTGTTAGCCTTAGATACTGAAGAAGAACAAGAAGCAATGCCCAAAGACACTCTTATCATACCTGTCAAAGGGCGAGTTTCACATCCTCAGTCTTCTAAACCACTGGCTATTCACTTGCCAATTCAAAGAAATCATTTGATGCTGATCAAGATCAAAGGGAGCTCACCTCTTCTGAGCCACTTGTTATCGACTTACGTCGTAACAAGGACAAAAAGTAGCTCACTCCTTCTGAGCCATTTGTTGTTGATCTCACTCGCAACAAGGAAAAAAGGGAGCTCACCTCCTCTGAGCCACTTGTTATCGACCTCCGTCGTAACAAGCCTCCCCCACGTTCTTCTTCTCCCCCTCTTGTAATTAATCTGACCAAGCCTGCTAAGGCTAAAGGTCCTGTTGTAAATACTGATGTACAAATCAATGAAAAAGCACCTAATTTCTAGTATATTGATGTTATTTATTATACTAAATGCTATTTGGATATGATAAATAGCTTCCAATCAATTACAATGGGAGTTGTACAATCTCTTCAGACAGAAGTCTCACTTGAAGATCCAGATGATTCTTACCGTATTCACCATTCTCGAAAGAAAGGTGAAAGTCCAACACTTTTTAGTAAAGGACCAAAAAACAATTCAGTTATACGGATGATAGCAACTTAATGATACGGGATATCTCCAGTTCCATCGTTATAGTCAACAGTCAAAAGACATCATCCGAAAAATGGGCTATGACTTCAAAAGTGGTCTCAATTATGGTAAAGGTAGACGAACTCCTATCTGCACGACTGTTCTGGAAGGAAAGTCGGAAATGTACTACAGCAGGACTAAGAAAGGTCTCGGATATACTTCTCCTCCATATTATCCCCAGTAGTCTCTGACTCAGACAGTGAAGAACGCTCTAATTCATCTGATTCTAGATCTTGGGATTCTGATACTAGCATTTGTGAAGTTCACAGGCTGATCGTATCATAATATGGTCTCCGCTGAACTACCAGAAGGCTATGATAAAGACGTTGAAGAAAATCCTGAAACAGATCCTTGGGCTCAACATATGGATAACCAATGGGTACTTCGCTTTGAACAACGTGAACCTCCTACTGAAGATCAATTAATTCAAATTGATGTAGGAGAAAGTGATTCACCTCGGCCAATCTTTATTAGTAAGAATTTTCCAGAAGCTGATAAACAAGAGTTGATTCTTCTCATTAAAGAATACATTGACGTCTGCTTGCTTGGAGTTATGAGGATATGCCAGGTTTAGATCCTAAGATTGCTACTCACAAGCTAAACATTCTTCCTAATGCTAAACCAGTCAAACACAACAAAGACGATTTAAGCCTGAAATGATGGATGCAATTGATGATGAAGTCAAGAAGCTTATAGCTTGCGGCTTTATTCGAGAAGAACAACATCCTGATTGGGTAGCCAATGTTGTTCCAGTCCTGAAGAAAACTGGCAAAGTTCGAGTCTGCATCGACTTCCGAGATCTTAATGAAGCATGTCCAAAAGATGAATTTCCTCTTCCTATCACAGACGTCATGATTGACAATACTTGTGGGTTTGAGCGAATATCTTTATGGATGGATTCTCTGGATTTAATCAGATCAAAATGAATCCCGAAGATGAAAAGCACACATCTTTTCGCACTCCTCGGGGAGTCTTTTGCTACACAGTGATGCCATTTGGTCAAGAACGCTGGTACAACTTACCAACGAGCCATGAGTACCATTTTCAGAGAACATCTTCGTAAAACAGTCGAATGCTACGTTGACGATATTGCTGTCAAAAGTTGTCTAAAAGAAGATCATATCCAAGATTTGAGAACAATCTTCAATCTCATGCGTCAACATCAGCTCAAGATGAATCCCACCAAGTCATTCTTGGGTGTCTCTAGTGGCAAATTTTCGGCTTCGTCATTACCTCTAAGGGTATACACGTAGATCCCGAGAAGATCAAAGCCATCCAAGAGATGCGTCCTCCACGCAACTTAAAAGAGCTACGAGGATTCCAAGGCCGACTTGCGTACATCAGGCGATTCATTTCGAACTTGTCTGGACGCTGCAGACCATTCACTCAATTAATGAAGAAGGGTGTATCTTTTGTTTGGACTGAAGAGTGTCAATGAGCATTCGACGATATCAAACGATATCTTATGAACCCACCAATCTTGGTGCCACCTATCTCTGGCATTCCATTCTTGATGTATGTCCGTGCTATAGACCATTCATTGGGTGCTTTACTTGCCCAAAAGAACAAAGAAGGACATGAACAGGCTATCTATTATCTTAGCCGAACTATGATTGGTGCTGAACACCGCTATAGTCGGTCGAAAAGGAATGCCTGGCTCTCATGTTTGCTGTACAAAAGACGAGGCATTACATCATTGGCCAAACTATTCATGTCATATCCCGAGTTAATCCTCATCGGGTACTCATGAAGAAGCCTAGAACACTTAATTCTCGACTGGCTACATGGGCAATCCTGCTAGCTGAATATGACATGGTATATGTTCCACAAAAGTCTGTTAAAGGTCAAGTGCTGGCGGACTTCTTAGCAGTCATCCTGTGCCTGAGACATCTAAACTCTATGATGAAATTCCAGACGAGACGTTGGAAGTCAACATGATCTCTGAAGAGTTTCCAACCTGGCGTTTATTCTTTGATGGTGCATCGAGAATTGGACCCAATGGTGCTATTGTGGCAGGTGTTGGAGTGGTCCTCGTTTCTCCAGATGGATCAACTATCCAAAGAGCCTACTCTTTAGATGAACCTTGTTCCAACAATGTGGCGGAGTATAATGTTCTACTCATCGGCCTTCAGTTAGCTAAACAACTGAATGTTGAATATCTCGAAGTCTACGGTGATTCTAAGCTGGTTGTTAATCAGGTTAGAGGAACCTATGAAGTCCGTCATCAAGACCTAGTGCCCTATCATGAAGCAGCAATCATATAGCTATATCATTCAAAGCTTTCTTCATAGACTATGTTCGACGAGCTTGCAATACTAAAGCAGATGCTTTGGCCAATCTGGCAGCTGTCTTAGCCATCCCTATCAAAAGACAGCAGGTGGTGGTTATCTCCAACCGAGAACTGTTCTGCATCGAAATAATCATAATATTGAATTTAGCAATTTAGTTGAAGTCAATGTTATCAATGACGATTGGAGAACTCCTTTCATCGACTTCGTGGTTCATGATATACTCCAGAAGATCCTAAGGAGGCTACAAGCGTTCGACGACGATCTCTCCGATTCTATTTTAATCAAACTACCAAAACACTCTATCGGCGAACTTATGACGGTCTTCTCCTACGCTGTCTCGCTGGTGATGAAGCCAAACAAGTTTTGCATAAAGCTCACGACGGTGTTTGTGGAGCACATCAACCTGGTCCTAAATTACAGGATCGCATTAGACGTATGGTTATTACTGGCCCTCTATGGTATCTGATGCCATTGAATATGCAAGAAAATGTCGTACTTGTCAAATCCATGCAGATTTCATTCATCAACCATCGGAATTCTACACCCGACTGCTACTTCCTGGCCTTTCGAAGCTTGGGGCATGGATGTCATAGGTCCTATCAATCCTCCTTCTTCTAGAGGATATCGGTTCATATTGGCGATAACCGACTACTTCTCCAAGTGGGCTGAAGCTATTCCTCTAGCCAAAGTTAAGACTAGCAGTGTCATCAACTTCATTAAACACCACGTCATCTATAGATTCGGTGTACCTCGAAGAATCATCCATGACAATGGACCTCAATTTATCAGCCAGAAGTTCACCAGATTCTGCAATGATCACCAGATTGACAACGTTGCCTCGACAGCATACAATCCTGCTGCTAATGGTTTAGCTGAAGCCTTTAACAAAACCATCATTAAACTCCTTAAGAAGTTTGTATCCACTAACAAACAAAATTAGAGTGAGAAACTTGGCGAATGTCTTTGGGCCTATCGAACTACAGTCCGCAATCCCAGGCTTTACACCTTTCTCTTTGGTGTATGGCTGTGAAGCTGTCCTTCCTTTGGAGCTACAAATTCCTTCTTTAAGGATTGCCATTGCTAATGAGCTCACTACAGAGAACAATGACCTTCTTTGACTTCAAGAGTTGGAAGCACTTGATGAGAAGCGATTAATGGCTCAACAGCACATTGAGTTATACCAAGCCCGCATCTCAAAGACTTTCAACCGCAAAGTTAAAGTCAGAACATTTTAGCAAGGAGAACTTGTTCTAACGGTCAGACGTCCTATGACTATGACTCATATGAGCAAAGGAAAATTCGATGCGAAGTGGAAAGGTCCCTATGTTGTAAACAAAGTCTTCTCAAATGGAGCTTATCAACTTTCGGAACTTGATGGTCGGGTTGCTATGATGCCTATCAATGGCAAATTCTTAAAGAAGTATTATGTATAATGTAAATGCTTGTAAATCATCAGACAGAGTCAAGTTCATAAATAAAATTCAAATTTTATTTCATTATGATAGTACATAATATTAAAGGTCACTATCATCTTTTTCTACATTGAGACGAGGGCCACTGCCGTCCTTCAAAAAATGCGGTCAGCAAAAGAGCAGAGAACCTCCTTGCTGGATCCCACAAGAAACTTGCAGGCGGCCATCCTCATGGCTTCTTCTTCTTCAGTCCTTCCTGGTTCGAGCAGGAAGTCCAGAATGTCCCACGGTGGCTGGGGGGCAGACGACCCTTCACCTGCTTCTGCCTCCTTCGGCTGAACTGGATTGGCAGGGCATTCTTCAGTGCCCTTTTAAACTTTCGAGGCAATCTCAGCCTTCTTAGATGCTTCTCCAGAAGACATTTTATGTTGAAGAGTAGAAGTGTTCGTTCCTGTCAGATTTCTGCTATATTTATAGGCAGAAGTTCTCAACTAACGAAGTGACACATTCATCCGACGGTTCGTCCGTTCATTAAATACCCGACGGTTCATCCGTTCAGTTATCACATTCATCCGACGGTTCGTCCGTTCATTAAATACCCGACGGTTCATCCGTCATTTATTATCTTGACGGTTCACCCGTTCCTTCATCATCATTTAACGGTTCACCCGTTCGTTCATCATTATTTGACGGTTCACCCGTTCGTTCATCATCATTGACAGTTTTCCGTTCATTCATTTCACATACATTGACGATTCATCATCGTTCATTATCCACATCAGCAATTTGTCGTTTTCGATTAAGTTGTCAAATTGAGATAATAAATATATCATGTCTATCTATTATTTATATCTGAATAAGATGCAATAAATAATAGAGCCACAACAAAATGTTTTATATCAAAATATGAGGCATTACAGAAACGCAGCTACAGCAACAAACACAAAAATACAAAAGTTCTAATCAAGAAGGAGGGATAATCAGATTGTCAATTTGCTGCTTCAGTGTCTGCAGCTCTTCTTCATGAGTTGATGTTACTATCCTTCTCGCTTCTTCCATCCCGCTTTTTTCATCAAAAATGGGCATATCCACTGTCCGGCGGGTGATTTCTGCACCATGGGTTGTCTCATACTCATTCCTCTCTTCAATTAAAGCATTGAATTGTTCAATCACCAGTTGGTGATTAACAGTTTCTTCTTCAAACTCTTGTTGGAGGCGAGTAATTTCTGCTTTCAGCTCAGCAAGTCGCCGTCCTTTGCTTTCAGCCACTAAAGTAACTGATTATATCTTAGAGTTGTATTCAGCTGATTTTACAGAATGAGCCTCTAACAGATTTTGAAGGGTTAACCTTTCCATATCAGCAGCTTGAGCCAGTCGCTCAAATTCAGCCTGTACTAAAGAATCTATATCCTTCTTCTTGAGCTCCTTATACTTCTTGATGGAGACTTCTAATTCGTTCAAATGTGTTCAAGGAGAGTGGCCTGAGCTTCGTCTCCTTGGTCTCTTATGGCTCTTATTAAGAAAGAAGTTGGCTTCCTAACCATAATGAAGTCAGCTCCTCTTTCTCTATCTTATGGACAAGAGATCCTAGCGACTCGAAGAAGCATCTGGTGAATGACTGGACAACTTGTTGATTGATGGCCAGAGTTCCAGGAGTCGCTGCTACTCCTGTTGAGGACGAGGTAGCAGGTTGCTCGATTCTTTGTGGCTGGACAACAGGCTCTTTAAATAAAGGAGCCAGAGTAGAGCTAGTCGCTCCTCCTGTTTGATCCTCTGTAATAGTAAAATTGTTATTTTACTAATTGTTTGCTGATGAACAAAAAGATCAAATTAAGAGCAATCTTACCTTGGTTTGGTCTAACAACAAGTGCATTTCCTGCTGGAACGGACTCCCGTTGAACAGAAGTAGCCTCAGCTGCGACAGCCTGGCTGCTGCCCGCTTCAGAACCGCAAGATAAGTGATGACTACTACTAACAACTACCGTTGGTATGGGCACCATAGCAAGGTCCGTTGGAGGTGTTGGCAGAGTCTCAAGATCTGCAAGAATTACAAATGAAGATATTAATTATCAGTTCATTTAAAAGAGAAGATTGCTAGATCTCGTTTTATACCTTGAGGGTCGGTGGCGGATTTTCTTTTAGAACACCTTCATCGGCTGCTTCTTCAGGAGATATTTCTATCTCAACATCGACAACTTTTTCTGCACACGCCTCCACTTCAATATCCCTTTTAGGATTCGAAGTATCATCGGCTGTATCAAGAGATATATGTTCTTCGTTATCCTTTTCAGGATCTTGTATATACTCATCAACATTTTCAGTCGAAGAGCTCTCTTCGTCTTCTTCTTCTTCTGCTGCTACATTCCACTGTTAGTGGCAGTCTGATCCTCCTGCAGGCTATAACTGCAATCCTCCAAAGCTGTAATCATTTCACGGTCTTCTTCTTCACGAAGAGTCCTGGGAGTAAGAGGAGGTTGAGTAGTCTCCGCGACAGGTGAATGAGGTCGTACAATATTTGTTCTTCCTCTAAGATATTTTCTCCAGGCTTTTCAACCTCAGTTCTTGGGACAAGATCTCCCTCTGTTCATTCTCTTCAAGAGTTTTGCTCCCAGATTCAGAAACAGGTGTGGGAGATGCCATTAGAATTCCTGCTGCAGCATCTACTGAAGTCAGGAGTTGTCTGGAAGAAGATTCTTCTAAATGTCTTCTAGTGACCACCTCTTCTTTCTGTGTAGAGGTCTGGCAGGACTCTCTACATTTACTGGCTCTGCTTGTTTCTGCACAGAAGTTGGTGTAGTAGCAGCTTGATGTGTCTCGGCCAATTGCCGAGATTGGGATCTTGTAGTGACCTTGTCGGAAGAAGATCTAGGATCAATTTCTTCTTCGCTGCTGGAGCAGGAGGCTCCTCTCTTCTTCTTTTCTTTGCGGGAGATCTATACTTTCAGAGAAACACGCAGTGGTGCATTCACCTCTTGAGGGAACACAATATCCTAGTAGTTTCTAGAGGTGCATCCGCCGGCTCGTGCACCTCCTCATTTGCAGGGATGATGAAGCAATTCTCCCTCTCCTCAATCTTGTTACAGTAGCGAAACTATCTGCGAGATTAAAATTCTCGGCAAAAGTATTCGCGGATGTGTAAAACACTGAATATGTGAAGAGCATCCGAGGACCCTGGGGAGTACTCCTTGCTGGCATTGAAAATATGGCTTTTGTATCACGGGCATTGTAATAAGCCCAAGCTCTAGCCCGTCTATCAAATAACCTTTGCCTTGGAGGCAGGTAATTGCGTTCCCTATATGGAACTGATCATACCCAAACTGCCGAGCAAATCGGCTAGGAAGATATGGTTCTAAATAGCACTCTTCTTCGAACCGGTAGACCAGATGAGATGGTCGAATCGTCTTCAACCATTCAAAGGCGGCACGGGTCAGAGGCTGCATCTTCGAATCTACCATATTTGTGGGCATCTGATCGTACCCAGCAGGGAAAGGAGCACAGCAGAAGTTCCATCCTCTATTCAAATTCAACATATATCTACACTCAGTTAAAGAAGTGTATTTCCATTGTCCATGAGAATATCTTCGGAGAAAACTGCCATCAACTTGTCCCATGCCAGGTCATTAAGGTTGGATAGTGAAGAAGCAACCATCCAAACAAATGTATATGGCAATTCCAAGCGAGGAACTCTTTCTCTCCCTTCGCCTTCAGCATCAAGTCGACGTATAAACGAAGACTGGCGTTTAGCTTGCAGGTCATTGCTGATAACAAGTCCATCTTATAGCGAAGACTAACTTGACAGCAGCAAACAGAACACCGCGGTGAAAACGATCCACGGCACTGGATCCAGGAACCACAAACCTCGAAGCCAGTATGTTGGGAATCCTGCCAGTTGTGCTTCTTCGGACATGGGTCTATAGCCCTTCTTAAGTAACTCTCCAAATTCCCCATCTCTTCAAAGGAGGATACTCATGATCATCTTTCACTTCTTTATCAAATGACCACTCTGTTCCATCAGCTTTATAATCTCTGCGTTGCTCAAAGGTTTGAAGAAGGTAGGGTAGCATTTGTCATTCTTTGGTCTTCTTCTCTTCTATATGATTGAGAAACAGATATGGTAACCACTTTGAAGAGTAACAAGTGTTGGCGGTAGCACTCTTATAAAATAGAGAGCAGATCTTGTAATGGCACAATAGTTCTTCGAACACTGTCACCATCGCTGCATTCTCTTTTCTAAGCTTGTTCAGCTCATCATTTGTCGGTACAAACTCCTCATACGGAGCATCTGCCATGGGCAGGTACGAGATATACTTCATATCGTGTAGTGCAAATCCCATCTCTCCACCTGGGGTCATGAAGGTCCCCGTCCTATAGTTGTACCTCTCAGCCAAGGCTAAGAACATATGTGGGTTGGGAGCAAAGCCGTATACAGTGGCGTGCTGCTTGATACAGTTGATCTTTGGAGTCTGTCTTGGAATGTTGTTAGAATCCAATTCACAATGTAGCTCCATCGCTTGTAATCTGGATTCACCAATCCAGTCAGTCTGATATCTTGTTCAGGATATTTTCCTTCAACCTTCGCAAATTCATTTGCGAATATTGGTGTCCTAACAGGCATCAGCATAGAGGAGTTCTCTGGTGGAATGCAGCCAGGTCTCAAGCCTCTCAATAGGACGCCATATCTGTCAGAGGAGCTATAAACATATCCTTATGTTTTGGCCCCTTCTTTACGAAGTTTTCCCTGCACGGGCATCCTGAAACAGAGTGATGTTCCATTCCATTTTCCTTGGGTAGCTTGCATGAGCGTACCGTGACAAAGGGAGGCAGCGAGCAATGTCTGGTATGAAAAAGATCTATCTTTCTGGTGAACTACTCTATCCTCCATCCTCGGCCTAGGCTGAGAGACTTTCTCAAAGGCGTCACCGAACAGGAACAAGGGTTTCTTATGAATTACAGCATCAGCTGATTCTAGAGGCTGTCCATTCATCAAACACATTAAAGTTTCATTATCCTGAGAAATCAGTATAGCCTGACGGGAGGCCGGCAGATCGTACTGAGGATAGTGAACATGAGACAGATCTTCTTTATACTCAGATTCTGAGAGGGTTCCCACAAATGTTCATAATCTGGGTCTTCATTGACCTCAACTGCATCAACAAACAGATAAAAATTAGTACAAGTCAAAGTCTCTGTTTTTGAAACACAAAACATTAGAGTGCGCAATTTCTCAGTTGCGCTGACATGGCTTGTGCAACATCAGTTTGCGCATCATAATAGGATGCGCAAAGCAATAGTTTGCGCTGACATCCTGCACAAATCCATCGATTGCGCTGACTTCTTGTCAGCACAATTCAACAAAATTGTGCAGGAATGCAGCCTTCATAAAAATGAGGACTGACAGTTGATGCAACCAAAACCCTAAAAAGGGTGGCGCAATTTGAACTCATCTCTAAAAAGAGATGAGTTTCGAAGATCAAAGGAAGTCGAATCACCCTAAAAAGGGGTTTTGATCGGTTCAACTACCTCTCAGAGCGGGGTGTGCGCGATTCGTGTCGGGATGCTCGCGTACAAACTCTATCAGAAGACTCGGCCGGGCTTTTCCCTTCGCGGCGGCGTAGCATTGGAGGATCGTCGTGGTGCCATGACAGTCGTCGGAGGAGGACAGAGGGTTCGGGGGAAGATTTTTCTCAAGAGCTCGAAAGATTGCAAAGTAAAAAAGAAAAAATGAAAAGATAGCTATTATAGCT
>JANAVB010023125.1:0-2500 GCA_029216955.1 Iris pallida
GAACATATCGAAGATAGGTTTGACATGACTATCTTGAGTAGTTGATCTTGGGCCGCGAACCTTCCACCTGTTTTTGTTCGGGCTTCGGAGTCGCATCAGTGACCATGGCCTATTTGCCCTTGTTGTCCTGGTTAGTGGTGGCACCACTGTTGTTGTTACTGGAGGTGGGCCCAGGACGTCTGCCCTTATCTTCTCCATCAGGGATGTATAATCCCAACTGCCGAGCCTTCTTCAATTTTGCCTCTGTATTGGTAGCACTTATGATGAAGGTTGTCCAATCCTTGAACTGATCGTCCCCCATCCAGAGGCTAATTGCAAGGAGCAACTTCTTCTGGCATATTTCAATCAAGGAGCTCTCGGGATTGCCTTGGGGCAATCTCATTGCGGTTTGGCAAAACCGCTCGATGTAGTTCCTCGTTAGCTCCCTCTCTTCCTGAACGACGTCCATGAGAGACGACATCGTTACATCATGTCCCACTTCGTAGAATCTCTCTAAAAATATGTGCTTGAAGCCGTCAAAAAAGTGAATACAGTTGTCGGAAAGGTTGCGGTACCAGTCGAACGCGATCCCCTCCAATACTCCGATGAATAGTCGTGTGAGGATGGCATCACTATGCGGCAAGTGGTCGGTTATGACTTCAAAGTAAGTCATGTACCGATTAGAAGAGGTCTTCCTATCATAAGAATCGATATGGAACAGCTTGTACCACAGTAGAAAAGGTACATCTCTCCATGCAACGGGATATGGCTGTCGCATTCTGAGATCTCGAGAGAAGTCTCGGGCATTGAACATTGTCCGAAGCTCCTGAACTTCCCTTCTTACCTCCTTGGCTTCATCAGCAGTTGAAGGAACAGATGGTGCTACGGGATCATCACCCAAAGAAGGGGCGGTTGTATTGGAGTCCGCGTTGACTGCGGGTCCCAAGCTTGTTTGTTTGGGCATTCTTGCTGGTTGAGCTGGCAAGGCGGCTTTGATCTCATCTACGGACTTGACCAAGGACAGGAGCATGGCTTCCAGCACTTCTAGCCGTTATTAGTCAGAAGGTGCTTCATGATCATCGTCAGCCATAAAGATTATCCTGACGTGGATAGAGGTGGAAGGGAATGTGGCAGAGGTACTCTCGGTGTCGTACCCTTGTATAGAGAAATCGTCATAGGATGTCGAAATATCATCTTCGTCAGACTCGAAAGGGGTGCTACCCTCTGTGCAGGAAACCACATCATCTTGGTGAGGGTGGTGGCCCTCAAGGAAATCCGATTCTGTTGCAGAGTTCTAGGGGATCTCTAACCCCTGTGTGTGCTCTTGGAACACCGGGTTGTCGCATACATTGAGGGGGATGCTACCCCCAGCTTTATCTACTCTCAAGGAGCCCAAAGGTGCTCCCCCGGGTGTTGGAAGTTTCTTCTTGGATCGAGTGCCTAAATAGACACCCCCTGTAGTTGATGGAAACCCCCCGGATGAGGGTCTTCTTGCAATACTAGCCGAGATGGCCGGACTGGAAGAGCCTGTCTTCTTTTCTCCCTTTCTAGGAGAAACTTTTTGAGTTGAATTACAGGAGGCGAAAGGAAACTTCTCGTCCCCTGGAATTTGGATAGGTGCTGGTTGCTGCAGTCGCTAAAAAATTGACTGCCGACCTTCAGGTGATGCTGATTTGTTGCAGCAGCAATTGATGATGACTTGGGTGCAATGACGCCCCGAGAGGGACTAATTGCATGCTGACGCTGCCGTCTTGCGTTTGTGAGTAATCATGTCACGCAAGTCAGTAGGATGCATCTCTACCTTTGCACCCAACTTGTGAACTCGGGAATCCCGAGCGCACGGGTGCTTAGGCATCATGTTTGCTCCCTGATCCGTGGCTAGTAAAAGTACTTGCTCTGGATCTTTAGAGGGAGACTTTAAAGACCTACACTGTCCGTTAGCCTTGGGGGACTGGACGCGGATGGTTTTGTACAACTTTCCATCATGAGCCTGTGTAACAGTCAACGGGGCCCACTGACAGTCAGCAACTTGGACAGTTGACTGGACTGGTTGGGCCCGTACTATCCCAGACTTTTTTAACTTAGCACCCGAAGGCGCATAGTAAAAGGAGCCCAGATTGATACATCTCGCATCTTTAGTGAGCCGCATGGCGCCGGGCCCGCATGAGAGGCGGTCGAACACAGAGGTTCTGATAGGGCCGCATGAGACGTCCTGTTTGAAGCCAGGATTGGTTGTCGCATGGACCATCTTCTTACGGCTAGAGTTGGATGACGCAAGAGTTGGCTTCCTGCAGCCAGAGTTGGCTGCCGCATGGACAGACTGTCGATCTCTTCTATGCGGCTTCTTCTTCGTCCGTATGGAGTTCCCTTGTGCCCCCAAAAACTCAGCATCGTAGTATTTTCCTCTGCTCATTTTGGGGACAGTGGGGTCCTTTGCCATCGAAAGCAAAGTCACAGAAGAGCTTAGGTCACCGTCTTGGACTGCATAAGGAGCTTCTTCAAGAACTTGGTCGGGGACAAC
>JANAVB010023125.1:5000-20000 GCA_029216955.1 Iris pallida
ACAGGACAGTAAAGCCGAGTAAGTCACTTTTCTGTATAATTTCTCCACAAATACTACATCGTTTCTAACGCCATAAATTCTATAGAATACCTATAAAACCATCTAGGAATAGTTTGTAGTGAATCGATCCAGATTCGAAGAGAAATTGACACGAAGTCGAGAGAAAACAGTCCAAAATAGGACAGAGAACCCAGTCCCAAACCCCACGTTGGAAGATAGTTTTTGAACATAATAAAAGCTATTTTGGAAATCTACTTGAATAGTGTCGCAGACAACCTATACGAGATTAGAACACTTTTTTAGAACTATTTTACGCTTATTATACAGAAAGAAAATTGATTCTAAAAATCAAGAAAAAAATAGGAAAAACAGTTTTCGAAAACTTGAAAAACCTTCGATACGACGTGCGTCCCGCCAAACCGAGCGACGTGGTCGTGAACCGAAAGCATCGTAAGGTGCGTATCGGTTTCGTGGACGTGTGGGCTTTGACAGAATTCAAATTGGTCGCTTGTGCACGACGAATTTGATGCGTATCCGTCGAAATTCACACAATCGGTCTCCTTGCAAATTTCTTAATTACTTTGTGTACGTTCGTCAGATCGTGACAAAACTTGCACCAACAGGACCGTATCTTTTTTCTGGTCCTGTATGCCAAGTTTGGTCTGATTCTGAGATAGTTGATCGGATCGCCGTTTCGTGGGCCCCACGATCCGATTCAACGGGCGATTTTGTGCACGGCCCACCAGAATTCAAAACTAGATATACCGTTGGGTTCGTATCATCAAAACAAATCTGTAGACATGAATTTTGATGACTTTAGAGACCATTGACTTTGGCATACTTTTCGGTGCAAAGCAGGTCCAACGGCGAATACCGTTTTGACCCGAAATTATCGTTTTGCTCCTGTATCCATAATTGGACTTAAGGACAGGAAATCCTAGCTGATTTGACTATTCTGAGAATGTTGGCAATGTCTGTTTCAGCTTTCGGAGACCGCTATGATGATTTGGACTTTATGGCTTAGCAGTTGACTATATTTTGTTGGATCTGCGTACAACCTCCAGGCAAGATACCTTGCCTCCCTCTACAGTTTAATTTCATGCTGATAGTTTTTTTGTGATTATTTGGTTACTCTAGTTCTATAGATTTATATGTTATTATCAGTTCTCTTGTCGACTTGATTTATATATGTTCTTCATACCATGTTCACTAGTTCTTTGACTTGCCTGTATATCATCTTTCTGGCTTGATAGTGTAGATATGCCAGGCTTGTTCACCTTATGAGTTCATATTAGAGTTGTCTTACATGGGCCTTGACTGAGTTGTACCATGTCGTTACTTGTACCTCGACTGGTTCGTGTCATAGAACGAATACGTGTAATTGAACTGCTAAATCATTGTTATTGTTTCCTTGGCACCAGAGAGTCCACTCGGGACGAGAGTGTTTGTCTTGATCTGTTGCACCAGAGAGTCCACACTCGGGACAAGGGTGTTTGTCGTATTTACTTGCATCATAGAGTCCACACTCGGGACGAGGATGTAGTACTTGCATCAGAGAGTCCACACTCAGGACGAGGATGTAGTACTTGCACCAGAGGGTCCATACTCGGGACGAGGGTGCCTTGCTGTGAACTAACCAGAGAATCCACACTCGGGACGAGGGTTAGTGATTAGAACTAACCAGAGAGTCCACACTCGGAACGAGGGTTGGTGATTAATTCAAACCTGCGAGTCCACTCGGGGCGAGGGTTTGGTATTCCATTGATCTCGTGTTCATTGTTCATCCAACAGTTCAGTTACGTGTAGTTGTTCTTGTATTTCATTTCATAGTCACCTGTCAGTAGCCATTTGTCGTTAGTCACTTGTTAGCAGTTTGGTCGTAGTCTTGTGCCATGTTAAGTGTCGATTCTTGTTTATATCCTATTTATATTATCATGCATGATTAATCTTGCTATGTCCTCTGAGGACCTGATGATCTCTTCAGGTTAGCGACTGCGTGGAGTTAGTTAGCAGAGCGGGATGGTAGATGATTGTGATACATAATTCAAGTATTTGTCAGTGATATTACATTGTTATTCTTTCGTGCTTTACATTCCTTGTTATGAGTTATCCTGCTTATTGATTTAGTTTAGAGACTCTTGTTATTTTTCTTGGACTCTCATCGGACATATATGCTAGTGGGCTGCAGACCACGACCCATAGTGTTCATTCATATTTCGTATACTTATTGTGGATTTGAGATATAGATTGCATTGCCATGATTAGGGAGTATACCATAGCCTTGACAACGTTTACGCATTCGAGAGGGGCTGGAGTCCGCTCGATACGTAGATGGCTTGCTTACGTGCTCGCATCCGAAAAACGCGTACGGGTCGTGACAACAGGTATCTCCACCCTCAATAAATTCGAAACCCTCAGCACATCCCTACCGACTGACAACCTCCTCCCGGACATAATCCCGCTACAAGAAGGCACTGAGAATGGCACTTTCCAGGCCGTCAGTACCACGGTCCCTTCCGAGGATACTCAGTTGACACAGGTTTCTTCCCCCGCGCCTATCCATTCACCCACCTCTTCTCTCCTGATCGAGGCAGCATATTTAGGCCCAGAGTATGAGGCCAGGATTCATCAAGCTCAGGAGGCAGGCTTCTTGATCCCCAACAACCCCCTCAGCGCACTTGTAGAAATTAAAACAGAACTCACCAACCCACCGGACACGGTCTCAGACAGCGAAGCATCGGACTGCCGCGAAATAACAAAAACTACCCATGCAGCAACCCTCAAGGGCCCCAAAACACAAAAAACAAGAAGAAAAAGAAACTGGCTCAAGAGCCATCTGTCATGACCACCAGGTCAGCCATCAAGCTAAACCCCACCCCCATCCACAATCCCGCTAATGGTTAACATCCTAGCCTGGAATGTCAGAGGGCTGGCCAATAAACCCACCATGAGGAGATTTGTCAACCCCTTGACAATTTTTTTTTCTTTCCTTATTTATTTAAAATCCATTCTTTATTGTCTCATTATTTATTATGTATTATACTTTCTTTTTTTTACTTAAAATATCAAAGGAGGACCAAATTGGAAATAGTGAAATTGTAGGGAGCTTTGTGTAAAACATTCAAGTATGAAGAGGGACCCATGATATAGCCATATATGTTTTTAATGGGCTTTGTCAATGCCTAAAAATTTAGGACTTTACTGCAAATGTCCAGATTCAAATATCCTCTTAACCGAACCCTCCACTCTGGATATGAATTCCATTCGAATTCTAAATTACCACAGTTAAGAACAAATCAGTTTAAAAATCTTTCCTCCAATCTCTCCATCACCCCCAGGCTTTATCAAAACGAGTTGTATATATATGAGAGGATTGGCCGACCCTCTGTAGAACCCTAGAAATCAATTCCCCGGTTGCAAGAATAGCTGAGGAGGAGGAGGAGGAGCAGTCCATCCTCGAACTCGACAGGTAACCCTTCGAACATTCAAATTCCTGTCATTGACAAGGCGTAGGATAGGAATGGGAAAGTGTTTGATTAATTGCCTAGGAAGAAGAAGGAGAGTTCAAATTGATTGCTTTCTTTCCCTAGTTATCTATTTGTCAATGTTCAGTCATTTTGTTTGTTCTGTCTTACTTTAACATGAGCAGCCTCTTATCATGGGAGTTATCTATATATAAGTTCAACCCTCTATCACATCTAATGTTCTATTTTGATGTAACACAGTCCCATCCTCAAATTGTTCAGTCCAGGTTACTCGAGTAGGCAGCCATTCTATAGCAGACCTATAGCAGAGGGTTGAACATAGTTCAGCCCTTGCTTATACCTTGTTTCAGTCCCATACTAGGAATTATGTTCAGCCTTTCAATCATTATATATCTTCCTTGTTCAGTTTATATCAGCCCTATACTAATGTTCCATCCTTGTCATATTTGATTAGTGTTTCAGTCCTCGAATATCATTACTTCAGTCAAGAGGGCATTATTGTTCAGTTTCGATTTGAGTTTTGAGTTCAGTCATTAGAATTATTGTAGCAATTGTGGTTAATGTGTGTTCAATCTTATAAGGACATGCATGTATCAGTTTTTCTACCTTCCTTAGGTGTCATTCATATGTATCAGTAAGAGGAATGGAGAGTTGGGCTCGAGTGTAGCCCATTTGGTTTGGTCCACCCTATGTCTTGTGTCCAGTCCTTGATTAGATTACCTTCATATACGTTCAGACTTTTGACTTATCCATATTAACTACAAGATTGAAGTCTTAGTCTATTTTAGGTATTCAAATCTACTTCCTATTTCATCACTTGACTGATACTCTTAATCTACCAGCCTATATACATATTCATTGCCCAGTCTACATCAGTTTGGGTTTTAATTCACTTCTTGATCAGCCCCAAACCACTTGATGTTCAGACTTGGGCATCAAGTCATGTTCAGTCCACATGTTTTCATTCGTTCAGTCAACATATTGCTTTTGTTCATTCACAAATTGTCCTGCACATCCCCTCTTTATTTCAACTTCCTATTTATTAAATATTCAGATTCCATTACCTACTGTTCAATGATTAGAAGTCCAGGCCTTCACTGAACCTCGCAACTGACCATCTTATCCTAGATGATGGTCCCAGTCCAAAGTTATTGTCCTGCCTTTGGGTACTCCGTATCTGGTTACCTGACAAATCCCTACTCCTCCATGTTCAGTCTTGCTCATTGCCCTGTCCATCTGTCTTATTTCTTGAGTATGCTACTCGACTGATACTTGGTAGGTTTCAAGCATTCCTGTGAATATCTCATGTTGTTCTACTTTTCTTGTACATATATGTATCCTATAGTTAGGTCAGAGTTTTGCCACTCATTGCAATTCAGTTGCTCAGTACATACATTTACCTTTTACTTTAATTCGTTCATATTAAGATAGATGATAACATTAAGATGTTCCTGCATTTATAAATAGGGTCAGCCCTCATTCCTTGGTCATGACCAACCAAATATTGTCCAACCTCTAATTGACCCGGATATACATATAGATGTTCTATCCTGCCTTTTACTACTGATCTATTATGATGGGACAGGACTCATAGATTTTTTTGAAATCTCTAGATGATAACAGATAATTAGCGAAGTCTGGACTGAAGGCGTATGTAGTATTTCAGTAACACTTAATGAACCTAGAGTTAGAAATCAAGTGTACTAGCAAGGGGTAGACTATAGTTCAGTCCATTTGGATTGTCTAGATATCAACGATCAGTCGAAGCCCTTGCTTTAGACCATGTATGCATACCCTGAATTCTTCACTCACAGTATATATTTAGTGTCATGTTTCCTTATACAAATCATGCCCTGCATTTACCTTGATTATTGCTTTATCATTTAGCCACTATATTCCCACTACACTGCCATCTCATGATCCAGACTTGTCCCTTGTTCTGTACAGCCAATATATCAACCTATACTTTGATTCATGATGTCATTTACTACACTTGAATAGTATTAGTGTACTGACCCTCTTCTTGTATATATCCTGCCCTATTTCTTTTTTAATAGTACACTAATGTAAGGTATGGTGTGAGTAGAGGTATAGTGTGGTTAGGTAACAGACTAGCAGTGATGAGATAGTTGTAGGGAATGCCTAGAATATCAATAATTATGTGATACCAGCATATGGTGAGATACAGGTAAATGTGTACAGGTTTGAGAAAATAAACAGCATTTCAGATATTGGAAAGGAACGCACTGGTAACAAACAACACAGTTATAGGCTTGGGTATAGCAATAGGTAACTGCAGTTTGGGGCAAATGATACTAAGTGTAACAAAATGCTATAAGTGGAACAACCTAGGAAATATACAAACTGGACTTGGTAAGTATAGGGGAAGAAGTGGGCCTGTATGTGTAAACAGCCAACAAGGCTAATAACCTAGCTATTACAAATAGGTATTTGGGAACATTAAGTAGTATACCCACCTAACAATTAGATGCATATAAACCTAGAAGCCTAACAATGAATAGATAGACTTGTGGTACTCTTAAATTATGTATTGATCCTTATGATTATCAACAGGCTACTTGGATCTCGATTCGGATTTGTTCCGTGCAACAGCTCAGGACCTAAGACAAGTATACCTTACCTTTCTACACAGCTTTATTTACATGCACCGTCTTTTTATTATTATCCAATTTTTCTCATATTGTTGACATGTATCTTTCATATCCTGCTTATATATTTTTGTATCATTGTTATATAGACCGTGTTTACAGTTAGTCTTGTGTCTTATTGGTCGTGTTCACTTGTGCCTTGATTGAGTCGTGTCGTGGGTCGAGAAGTCATGAACTGAATTGCTTTACCTCCTTGTCTTGAAATCTTGAAGCTAACCTGTGAGTCCACATTAGGGGCGAGGGTTAGTAGTTATACGTGTCTTATGCTAACATGCGAGTCCACACTAGGGACGAGGGTTAGTAGTATATGGTTCACACCTGCGAATCCACACTTGGGGCGAGGGTGATGCTAACCTGCGAGTCCATATTAGGGACGAGGGTTAGTAGTATATGGTTCACACCTACGAGTCCACACTAGAGACGAGGGTGATGCTAGCCTGCGAGTCCACACTAGGAGAGAGGGCTAGTAGTTGTTCAAACCTGCGAGTCCACACTAGGAACGAGGGTTTGAGTATCGATTTGGTTATCCGTTGACATCTTGACATGAGTTCTCTCACCCTCATTCAGTAGTTTATTTATGTGTAGTCAGTATACAGATTCGTGTTTATTTATTGCTCAGTTTTACTTGTTTATTCTGTATTTTTCTTCATGCATAATAAACTGTTAGAAAGGCTCGTTTTTATGTATCTTGCTAGTCCTCTGAGGACCTGATGATCTCTTCAGGTTTAGCCGAGTTTGAGTCAGAAGCAGTTGAGCAGGTTGAGTCAGCACCAGACCGCGGAGCTTTGTAGTTGAGGTTGCCTTGATTAGCATGTTGTATTCAGTTAGTGTATTTCATGTATTTATTTCTCTTTCCGTCTATTGGTAGTGGATTTGTGTCCACCGGATGTGACATTGAATCTTGGATACATTCAGTTATATTATTCAGTTTCTTTGGTATTTCATTGATCTTGGTCGATTCGTTATTATTCTGTGGATGAGATATAGTTTACCATGAGATTCTAGATTATCGTGACTTGTGTATAGACAGCGTACTACCGTCGACACTGCGGCGTAGGCTGGGCTTGGACACGTTCGTATCCGAAAACGGGTGTGGGTCGTGACAAGTTTTTTTGGTGGCCCATGCAGGTCTACGTTAATCACATCGGTTACGTCACTGTACCGTCGTGAGCCTGCGAATCGGAGTAGACACTTAGGATCTCATCCACATGTTTTGACTCATTATTGGCCTCTAGTCCTTGATTTCATTGAATCCTTGATTTGCATCCTGTTTGAAAATCTCTCCAACGGCTAAAGTGTTTCCTTTGTTTCAGTTAAGATGGACTCTCAAGACAGGAACAACACCGCAGGGAGCAACTGGCAAAAAAATTTAGTAGATACTGGCAGTAGTATAGATAGACTTATATTTAAAATTTAATTTGTTTAAGAGGCATTGAATTTCTTTTATAGCAGTTTGTTCTAGAACATTCATTCTAGTGGATCAGCTCCTCAAAATTTCGAGGACGAAATTTGTTTAAGGGGGGTAGAGTTGTCAACCCCTTGACAAATTTTTTTTCTTTCCTTATTTATTTAAAATCCATCCTTTATTGTCTCATTATTTATTATGTATTATACTTGATTTTTCTTTACATAAAATATCAAAGGAGGACCAAATAGAAAATAGTAAAATTGTAGGGGGCTTTGTGCAAAACATTCAAGTATAAAGAGGGACCCATGATATAGCCATATATGTTTAATGGGCTTTGTCAATGCCTGAAAATTCAGGACTTTACTACAAATGTCCATATTCAAATATCCTCTTAACCGAACCCTCCACTCTGGATATGAATTCTATTCGAATTCTAAATTACCACAGCTAAGAACAAATCAGTTTAAAAATCTTTCCTCCAATCTCTCCATCACCTCTAGGCTTATCAAAACGAGTTGTATATATATATGAGAGGATTGGCAGAACCTCTGCAGAACCCTAGAAATCAATTCCCCGGTTGCAAGAATAGCTGAGGAGGAGGAGGAGCAGTCCATCCTCGAACTCGACAGGTAACCCTTCGAACATTCAAATTCCTGTCATTGACAAGGCGTAGGATAGGAATGGGAAAGTGTTTGATTAATTGCCTAGGAAGAAGAAGGAGAGTTCAAATTGATTGCTTTCTTTCCTTAGTTATCTATTTGTCAATGTTCAGTCATTTTGTTAGTTATGTCTTATTTTAACATGAGCAGCCTCTTATCATGGGAGTTATCCATATATAAGTTCAACCCTCTATCACATCTAATGTTATGTTTTGATGTAATGCAGTCCACTCCTCAAATTGTTCAGTCCAGGTGACTCGAGTAGGCAGCCATGCTATAGCAGACCTATAGTAGAGGGTTGAACATAGTTCAGCCCTTGCTTATACCTTGTTTCAGTCCCATACTAGGAATTATGTTCAGTCTTTCAATCATTATATATGTTTCTTGTTCAGTTTATATCAGCCCTATACTAATGTTCCATTCTTGTCATATTTGATTAGTGTTTCAGTCCTCGAATATCACTACTTCAGTCAAGAGGGCATTATTGTTCAGTTCCGATTTGAGTTTTGAGTTCAGTCATTAGAATTATTGTAGCAGTGTGGTTAATGTGCGTTCAGTCCTATAAGGACATGCATGTATCAGTTTTCCACCTTCCTTAGGTGTCATTCATATGTATCAGTAGGAGGATGGAGAGTTGGGCTCGAGTGTAGCCTATTTGGTTTGGTCCACTCTATGTCTTGTGTCCAGTCCTTGATTAGATTACCTTCATATACGTTCAGACTTTTGACTTATCCATATTAACTGCAAGATTGAAGTCTTAGTCTATTTTAGGTATTCAAATCTAGTTCCTATTTAATCACTTGACTGATATACTTAATGTACCAGCCTATATACATATTCATTTGCCCAGTCTACATCAGTTTGGGTTTTAATTCACTTTTTGATCAGCCCTAAACCACTTGATGTTCAGACTTGAGCATCAAGCCATGTTCAGTCCACATGTTGCCATTCGTTCAGTCCACATATTGCTTTTGTTCATTCACAAATTGTCCTGCACATCCCCTCTTTATTTCAACTTCCTATTTATTAAATATTCAGATTCCATTACCTACTGTTCAATGATTAGAAGTCCAGGCCTTCACTGAACCTCGCAACTGACCATCTTATCCTAGATGATGGTCCTAGTCCTAAGTTATTGTCCTGTCCTTGGGTACTCCGTATCTGGTTACCTGACAAATCCCTACTCCTCCATGTTCAGTCTTGCTCATTGCCCTGTCCATCTGTCTTATTTCTTGAGTATGCTACTCGACTGATACTTGGTAGGTTTCAAGCATTACTATGAATATCCCATGTTGTTCTACCTTTCTTGTACATATATGTATCCTATAGTTAGGTCAGAGTTTTGCCACTCATTGTAATTCAGTTGCTCAGTACATGCATTTACCTTTTACTTTAATTCATTCATATTAAGTTAGATGATAACATTAAGATGTTCATGTATTTCTAAATAGGGTCAGCCCTCATTCCTTGGTCATGACCAACCAAATATTGTCCTACCTCTAATTGACCTGGATGTACATATAGATGTTCTATCCTACATTTTACTACTGATCTGTTATGATGGGACAGGACTCATAGCTTTTTCTGAAATCTCTAGATAATACCAGATAATTAGCCAAGTCTGGACAAAAGCCATATGCATTGTTTCAGTAACACTTGATGAACCTAGAGTTAGAAATCAAGTGTACTAGCAGGGGGTAGACTATAGTTCAGTCCATTTGGATTGTCCAGATATCAATGATCAGTCGAAGCCCTTGCTTTAGACCATGTATGCATGCCCTGAATTCTTCACTCACAGCATATGTTTAGTGTCATGTTTCCCTATACAAATCATGCCCTGCATTTACTTTGATTACTGCTTCATCTTTTAGCCATTGTATTCCCACTACACTACCATCTCATGATCCAGACTTGTCCTTTGTTCTGTACAGCTGATATATCAACCTATACTTTGATTCATGATGTCATTTACTACACTTGAATAGTATTAGTGTACTGACCCTCTTCTTGTATATATCCAGCCCTATTTCTTGTTTAATAGTACACTAATGTAAGGTATGGTGTGAGTAGAGGTATAGTGTGGTTAGGTAACAGACTAGAAGTGATGAGATGGTTGTAGGGAATGCCTAGAATATCAATGATTATGTGATACCAGCATATGGTGAGATACAGGGAAATATATGCAGGTTTGAGAAAATGAACAGCATTTCAGATATTAGAAAGGAACGCACTGGTAACAAACAACACAGTTATAGGCTTGGGTATAGCAATAGGTAACTGCAGTTGGGGGCAAATGATACTAAGTGTAACAAAATGCTATAAGTGGAACAACCTAGGCAATATACAAACTGGACTTGGTAAGTATAGGGGGAGAAGTGGGCATGTATGTGTAAACAGCCAACAAGGCTAATAACCTAGCTATTACAAATAGGTATTTGGGAACATTAAGTAGTATACCCACCTAACAATTAGATGCATATAAACCTAGAAGCCTAACAATGAATAGATAGACTTGTGGTACTCTTAAGTTATGTTTTGATCCTTTTAATTATCAACAGGCTACTTAGATCTCGATTCGGATTTGTTCCGTGCAACAGCTCAGGACCTAAGGCAAGTATACCTTGCCTTTCTACACAGCTTTATTTACATGCACCGTCTTTTTATTATTATCCCGTTTTTCTTATATTATTGACATGTATCTTTCATATCCTGCTTGTATATTTTTGTATTATTGTTATATAGACCGTGTTCACAGTTAGTCTTGTGTCTTATTGGTCATGTTCACTTGTGTCTTGATTGAGTCGGGTCGTAGGTCGAGAAGTCATGAACTGAACTGCTTTACCTCCTTGTCTTGAAATCTTGAAGCTAACCTGCGAGTCCATATTAGGGGCGAGGGTTAGTAGTTATCCGTGTCTTATGCTAACCTGCGAGTCCATACTAGGGATGAGGGTTAGTAGTATATGGTTTACACCTGCGAGTCCATACTAGGGGCGAGGGTGATGCTAACCTGCGAGTCCACACTAGGGACGAGGGTTAGTAGTATATGGTTCACACCTGCGAGTCCACACTAGGGACGAGGGTGATGCTAGCCTGCGAGTCCACACTAGGGGCGAGGATTAGTAGTTGTTCAAACCTGTGAGTCCATACTAGGGACGAGGGTTTGACTACCGATTTGGTTATTCGTTGACATCTTGACATGAGTTCTCTCGTCCTCGTTCAGTAGTTCATTTATGTGTAGTCAGTTTACAGATTCATGTTTATTCATTGCTCAGTTTTACTTGTTTATTCTGTATTGTTCTTCATGCATAATAAACTGTTAGAAATGCTCATTTTTATGTATCTTGCTAGTCCTCTGAGGACCTGATGATATCTTCAGGTTTAGCCGAGTTTGAGTCAGGAGCAGTTGAGCAGGTTGAGTCAGCACCAGACCGCGGAGCTTTGCAGTTGAGGTTGCCTTGATTAGCACGTTGTATTCAGTTAGTGTATTTCATGTATTTATTTCTCTTTTCGTCTATTGGTAGTGGATTTGTGTCCACCGGATGTGACATTAAATATTGGATACATTCAGTTATATTATTCAGTTTTTTTGGTATTTCATTGATCTTGGTTGATTCGTTATTATTCTGTGGATGAGATATAGTTTACCATGAGATTCTAGATTGTCGTGACTTGTGTATAGACAGCGTACTACCGTCGACACTATGGCGTAGGCTGGGCTTGGATACGTTCGTATCCGAAAAATAGGTGCGGGTCGTGACAAGATTGATCTTCCTTACCAAAATCTACCGGATAGACATTATTGTTATCATCGAACCTAAAATCCTCCAGAAGAAACTCAAAGCCATTCAACTTCAGGTGGGCTTTTCGAACGCCATTACTGGTGTCACGACATCTGGATCCTCTTCTCTGACGATTGTTGCTTCGGAACTATCCTAGATACCGACCAGGCGCTCCCCTGCTGGGTGGAACACCCGTCTCTCTCCTTTCGATCCCTTATCTCCTTAGTTCACGAAAGCTGCGACCACAACGATCGAAAACAACTCTGGAACACCCTTTTAGACACCTGCAGCTCCATCGACAGCATCCCATGGCTCTGCCTTGGGGATTTTAACACGATCGCGAGCCCAAAGGAAAAGTCATGACGTTGCCTCCCCGACCAACCGGCCATGAATGACTTCAATTCCTTCATGTTTCAAGCTAACTTACACCACCTCCCCTACTCCGGCAACACCTTCACCTGGTGCAACATGCAAGAAGGAGATCATCGTCAATACTCCTGCCTCGACCGCACCCTAGTGCACAACAAGTGGTCTGACATGAACCTCATATCCAACCTCTTCCACCTCGGCTCCATTGAGTCAGACCACTCTCCTCTTCTCATTGAGATCAGCAACAACCCCAATCCTATTAAAAAACCTTTCAAATTCTTGGACTTCTGGAGATATCACCCACAATTCCAGAATATTGTTGCCAATGCTTGGAGGTCGGTGGACAACTCGAACCCCCTCATCCGAGTGGCCATGAGACTTAAAGCTACTAGGAGCGCCCTCACCTGTTGGAGTAAATCTGCGTTTGGCAACATCTTCCAAGAGATTAAGCCAGCGGAGGACGACATCAATCGTGCCGAGACGAGGTTCACTTCGGACCGTTCCCCAGTGGCCCGAGCCATGCTCAACCTTATCAAGGCCATCCTCAAATCCCGCATAAAAGTGGAGACAGAATTCTGGAAGCAGAAAGCCAGGTTAGCTTGGGATACTGAAGGCGACAACAACTCGGCCTTCTTCCACGCCTGCGTCAGGGGACGCAGGCATTAGCTCACCCTTCATCAAATCTCCGACGAGAACGGCACGCTCCTCAAAGATCAACAGAGCATTCAGACGGCTGCCGCCAACTTCTACTCCAACCTATTCACCAAAGACACCATGGTCAAGGATGAGATATTCCTGGCCAAGGTGCCCCTCATCATTGAAGAGCAGGACAATGATCAGCTAGTTATCCCTCCATCCGCAGATGAAGTTAAGTCCGCGGTCTGGGCCCTGGACGAACATAGCACCCCTGGATCGGACGAATTCTTCGGGGTTTTCTTCCGATCCTATTGGAACATCATTCAGACTGACGTGATCGAAGCCGCAACTACTTTCTTTCAAGGCGCTAGCTTTCCAAAATCCCTATCCCGAGCTAATCTTATCCTCATCTCCAAAAAAAATAATCTGGAGACCTTCAAAGACTTTTGCCCGATCAGTCTATGCACTTTCGCTAACAAAATCATCTCCAAGATTATCGCCACCCGTATGGACCACCTCCTACCCAAGATTATCTTCGAGGAACAAAGCGGCTTCGTCCAAGGGCGGAATATCGCTGACAATATTCTTCTTGCCTAAGAAATGATAACATGCATAAAGTTCCCATCGAGGGGGGCAGCATAGCCATCAATCTTGATATGGAAAAGGCTTACGATCGCTTGGACTGGCAATTCATGATCTAGGTTCTTAGGTGCTTTGAATTTTCTGAAACCTGGATTGATATTATTTTCACATCCTTTAGCAACTCATGGTTCTCCACTGTCATCAACGGGTAAGCAGACAGATTCTTTAAATATATCCATGGTGTCCTGCAAGGAGATCCTTTATCCTCCACCATCTTCATCATCACCGCAGAGACCCTCAGCAGAAACCTAAACAGCATGGTCGACATCCCAAGATTCTGCCAGTTTCACACCATCGCTGGCTGCCTATAATCACTCATCTGGCCTACGCCGACGACGTCCTTATCTTCTCCTCGGGGGACACCGGTTCTGTTGATGTGGTCAGGAACACCCTGGAGAAATACACCAGATGCTTCGGACGGCGGATCAACCGCGACAAAAGTGTCATCTACACCCACCACAAAGCCGATCGGAGCCATTCCGTCACTCACACCAATCTCACCTATTTCTCCACCGTATATCCTCCGTTCACCTACCTGGGATGCCCTCTGGTCTAGGGCAGATCGAATTCGGGCATCTTCGGAGGGCTTGTTAACAAGGCAGAAAAAAGATCGAAGGATGGCACAATACAACCCTTTTTCCAGGCGACAAAATGATCCTCATCAAGCACGTGCTTGCATCTATCCCTATCTACACCCTGGCAGTCTGCTCCCCGTCGTTGAAAGTTCTCTTCTCCCTGGAGGCCCTCTTTGCCAAATTCTTCTGGGGTCACCAAGACGGCAAGGATAAGCATCACTGGGCCAGTTGGGACACGATGGCCAAACCCACGGACGAAGGAGGCCTCGGGTTCATTAAGTTATCTCACATCGTCGACGCTAGCTTAATGAAATTGTGGTGGAAGCTCATATCACATATTTCTATCTGGATGCGGTTCATGCGAGCCAGATACTTCCAACACTCCTATCCAGCGACAGCTGAAGCCAACAGTCGATCCTCCGCATTCTGTTGCCGCATTCTCAACGGCCATCAGCTTGTCGAACCCCTCATTCGCTTGTACCTCGGCACCGAAGATTCATTGCCCAGCCTGGAACAGTGGATTAGTAACAGAATCTATAAGTTGTCCCTGACCCCCCCCCCCTCTCCCTCCTTACTGCACGATCAGGGATCTCTTGGACCCCGCGATGGGATGGAGATAGGAGCAGATCAGAGATTGGATTGGGCAGGAGGCGACGTTAGAGCTAGCCTCCACTGATACCAGGATCAACGATCTCCCAGGCAAATGGATTTGGACCCCCAACATCGGAGGAGAGTTCTCGATGGCCTCCGCCATGCGGGAGGTAGGGGTGGCGGCATG